>CP139507.1:408640444-408842645 GCA_021014915.2 Artemisia tridentata subsp. tridentata
AGGCCTTGTTTGTTTTTTCAAAATAATCACTTCTTTCCACTTTTCACTTATTTCCTCTGCGGGCGCGTAGAGGAAGTTATTTGTTTTTTTTTCAGACAAAAGAGCTTCTTTCCTCTTATTTTCTCTTCTAAAATTCAGACATATCGTTCCTCTTCTTACCTCTTCATTTCAAAAACCCTACCTCATTTTATCAGACACCTGCCATCACTAACCCATCCCAGCCGCCACCACCACCCCAACCCAGCCGCCACCACCACCCCAACCGCCGTCCACCACCACCCCATCCGCCGTCCACCACCAACCCATCCGCCGGCCACCATCATCCCAGCCGTAATAAAAAAGGTAAGGGTTTTCTTTCATTCTTTTGTTTGTGGGTATGTCAAAAAATGAGGTTTTGAACTTTAACCCATGATATTTGAGTACCCATTTCATCATTAAAGTTGTGGGTATGTTAGAAATTAGATCTTTGTACCTTTTTAATGTCATTTATTAAGAAATTGTTACAAGAAGGAGCTAATTTCTGTTAACTAGTAAGTGTGATGGGCGTAGAATGAACATCGTATAGCTTGAACATTTTTTAAGCATTTGAAGTTTTACTAGGCTGTAAATTGTTTTGCTAGGCCAAGTTGAATAGAGTAGCAGCAGTTCCTTTGACTTGTTTGATGTTGTTTGCGTTTGTAAGTGATTTCTTAGTTATTTCATTAGTGGACTGTAATGTTACAATAACAATGCTAGTTCTGCTGCTGCTGATGTCAGTGACGGTTGTTTTTAGTTTATGTTGCGTGTTGATGCGGTTTTACTCTAACATCTAATTAGTGGATTATCTAGCTCGTGTTGTGATATAGGTTTGGTTTAGTTAATATGTTGTAGAAGTCTGTCTTGTTAGTTGGTGATTTAGGTTTCTGAATATGATGAAATTAGTGGTGATGGTCGAAGGGGCTAATGTAAGTACATGATTGTTGATTAATAAGTTGTAGAAGTTCATATTGTTTGTTTGTATGATGAAGCAAGTGGTATGGCTTAAGAAGGAGCTAATGTCAATGTATGACTGTTAATTAGTAAGCCTGATGGGCTTATAATGAACCTAGCATATGATGAACTGTGCTGCGGTAAAATGGTTTAGTTTGGTAAAGTAAAGGACCTAGGTCTAGTTGAATAGAGTAGCCGCAGCTCCTTTGATTTGTTTGATGTTGTTTGCGTTTGTAAATGATTTATTTCATTAGCGAATCTTAATATTTCGTTGCGTTTTGTTAATGCTTTCTGTGTACAAATGTCAGCTGAAGGAACTTGAAAAGCTGGGACCGAGGAAAGGCTTCATTAGCCAATCTTTCAAAGACTTTGTCCAAAGTTTATGGGTATGATAAATATGATTTTGAAAACAATTTATGGGTATCTTCTATGACTAATACTTTCTAACATCAACCATGACCAGGATGCGCAAGAAGAGGCTTTGATTGAGCTCAAAGCCATTGAGCAAAACTATCACAGTCTGAAAGTGGGTTCACATTCTATTTCGTTTTTATTAATCATTAGATAACTTAAAAATATATCATAACAGTTTATAAATTAAAATTTCAGGCAGAATTGGGACAATTTGCAGACAATGATCCAACTACGTTCGAAGCAATGAGTAATCAAATAACCACCTTATTTTCTTCATTTGTATTGTATCTTAATCATTTAGAAGACCTTTATTTGAAATTAAATTCCGTATATTGACTAAACATAATGTTAATCATTGATTTCAGAGGAAGCTACTAAAGTTGCCCATGAAGCCGCAAGATGGACATGTTTGACCTCCTCGCTTCTACACATAAAGGTCTAGTTTCACCTCAGTTATTCACATATTCCTAACAGTGCCATTCGAATATTCCACAGAAAATATCTTCAAAATGCGTCGGTGGTGCTCAAAAAATTTCCCTCAGGCCAAAGAACAGCTTGAACACTTTGAGGTAAATTTAAATTTCCCTGAACCATCTTGAGACACAAGTAATATTCTATATCACTGGTATTCCTACATACTACCTTGTAGCATATTCAACAACGTATAACACACAAATGGTTGTGATTTGGCCGAAAATCTAGAGAGAGAAAGAGAAGAGTTGGGAACTAGAGAGAGAAAGTGAATATGTATTAGATTAAAATGAGAGGAGTTCCAACCCTTCCCACACATGGGAAGGGGTATTTATACTACTAGCATATGTGCCCCGATTGGGCTGTGGAGTGAGCTGACAGTGGGTAAAGACCCGACCCACTCCACGAATACAATAATAACTAAACTATTACTAATAATCCTACGAACTACTTAATGCTAATGAGTACTCGGGGTGACCGAGTCTTCATATGAATATTTGTATTCCTAACAATCTCCCCCTAAGGGAGGTCACCCCGGAAATTACACTTTGAATTCTAGCATTCTATTACATGAATTTGTATTCCTAGCTCGTAGTCTTTGATTCTTCAAAGTCATTAATCTTTGTACATTCAGCAGTAAACTTTTGATGACTGATCTTTTGTCTTGGATTATTTTTTAGGATTCTTTGAGGTCATCATCCAATGAATGTCTTCAAGTCACCTTCTTGCAGTATCGTTTCCATGTGATGTTGTGATCATTGGACCGACATGCTCACACTTTTCTGGATCATGATTTTCAGTATCAGAGTTTGCGAAAGCAGTGTTGAAGGCCGTTCATTTTTCATGATTTCTTGGATTATGATGATGAAGTGTGAGCATGGGGTTCTGAATCGGCATCTTTTCGGCAATCAGCTGCAACCGCCAGGAATTCCTGCGTAAGACAGTTAGCAATAAAACGTCCAGCACTTATAGGTTTGGATTTCGAGATTGTTAACGGCATAGTGTGAAAACTTTCTCTAATCCTTACCAAGGCCGTTCCTAAATCGGATACCCCCGAGAGGGTTTACAAGATCTACTGAAGTACATCAACGATTAGGTGAGTCGCTGGAGTTCACTCCATGACTGTCGACTGTTTTGAAACCGCCGTGACCACTAAGCGTAATCCACAAGGAATTACCGAAGTGACCTGCTTTCATGGCTGTTTGATGTTAACCCTGGCAGGAATTTCCATTCAATCACTGAGAATTACATTTGTAAATTCCCTCATAAATGTTCTGGCAGATTGCTAAGATCTGCGTAGGACTCATAAGTTTACAACTGGTGTCCTTAATGTTGAACAACCAGTGTAGAAGTAACATGTGTTCCTATGAGATCTTATGATGTATCTCGAGGCTCTAGACTCGATAAGTGCATTTTTGGTAGTCGGAGACTGGAGCGGTGTCTCCTGTTTCAATATCAACATAACTCGGAATGAGCGGTTAATAGAATATGCAGGGTTCCCCGTGAGAATGAAACAAGTCCTTTTAAGAGAACTTGAGTGGCTAGAAGGTTTAGTGCAGTGCGTCACTGGGTCCATGACGTCTTGTCTTCAATACCGGCATCACCTTAGTAACAACCAGTAGCATATGAACTGAACCCGGTTTCTGCCTTAAGGTTGAATAATTGGAGGGCTATTTCTTTTCACCCTTTCTCATTACATTTCTTTTTTATTCTTCAACCCCTTCTTTCTCCTTTCTCATATTACACCTTTTTTTCATAATCATACCTAAGGACTTTCTAATACTAACTATTTGGTATTGTCCTTGGGTAGATCCCTCCGGCTCTGGCGGATCATAGGACGGTTTTCCTAACCTTAGCCACCTTATAGCTACATGACTATCCTATGTTGCCGTAAACCATTTATTTGAAAAATCTCTCAAAGTGTTTATGATTAAGAAACACATTTTGCTAACACTTTGAGAGTTTTGAACTTTTCAAATGCTCCCCCTTAACATGTGCTCAGATGTTTTTAGTATAAATTTGCACATGTTGGGTAGAGCTTGCACTTTTTGAATTGATCCACTTTCAATGAACATGACCGATTTGAGATACGTTTACATCACTAGTTAGACTAGCTTGAAATTATTACCTGGCCTGGTCAAGTCCACAGAAAGTTTCTCGAAATGGTACACTCAACTCAGACACGTCCTCTTCGAGACACGCTTACATCACTGGTTAGACCAGCTTGAAATTATTACCCGGCCAGGACATGTCCTTTCGATTAATGACAGTTTTTGTTTCGTCAATTCATTGGTGAAGTCTGAGTTGCGCTCACAAGAGATACCACCAAAGATGTAACATTCTTTTTGTCACCACAAACCATTTGCTCCCCCTCAATATGTGCATTTATATACAAAAGAGTTTAGCACATATGAGAGAGCTTACATTTAAGTCCAAAACATCACATTTTTATCAAATTGCATATTTAAATCACATTCTCTCCCCCGATCAAAAAATTTCAAACCTTTCGAGATTTTGTGATCCCAATTGATTTAAATAAGTTTAGAAAATATGGGAGAAAATGTGGTCAGGTTTAACATGTTCTGATATTGGAACATTACGATGCTCCCCTCAATCTATGAGGGAGAATGTTAGTGTCAAGTATGATAGGTTTGGAAGATTTGAATTTAACAAAACTCATACACTGACACATAACAACCACATTTTATTCATTGCTTATTATGTACAAAGAGACATGTTTTGATGATATGAAATTTTGAAATCATCACTCTCCCCCTCAATCGATGACCCGTCTTCTATTTAACTAGCTGTAGTCATTGATTGAGTGATAGATTTTTTTATGAAAAGTTCAATTCTGATTGATATTCAAAAATCATGGTACCACCAAGTTTAACACAAATACTTTCCTGAAGAATCATAGATGGAAAAGTATATGTGATTTAAAGAAGACTTCTCTTCTTGGACGAGAAATGATGCACTGAAACCTACATCAAATTGAAGAAACATGGATATAAAGTAATCCATGCCCGGGTGAACTTCACCCAGAGGGAGGAACAACCGTCTTTTTGGCGACGTGCTTTCCCCATAATGAAGAACGGGTTACAGTCTGAAGTAACTGTAAGCCAACATGACATGTTTTAACAATTGATTTTAACTTCTGCTCGAGCTTCATTTAAAGTCCCGTGTCATTATTGAATGACATTTCTAGGAACGTAAATGTTATCGATAAACAGAAGACATGCCTAGAGGAACTATTTTTGGTATTTTATAATTTTCTGAATTTTATGGTTTTTATGGGTTTAAGTTTTTCTATTTACATTTTGTTAGTTTTATAATTTTCTATTTACATTTTGGTATAAGATATGTACAAAGTATATTATTCAATTTAAGAAAATGTTGACATGAATACCGAAATAAGGATATCGTTCTGTACGTTGTAGAAGTCAGTAGTCAACATCTCTTAAACTTTCACCACCAAAGCTTTCGAGGCTCCTGAATAATCGTCTGAACTTGAGCCTTCTCAATTGTGAAGCTTTGATAGCTTCCCCACAAACCGACAATCTTCTTTTGAGCAGTTTCAAAGCTCTCTTTCAAGCTTACATAAGGTAAGCGTACAGCGAAAATCGTAGCAAACCACATCAAATATTGCTGCTCCTTTTAAGAATAATCATCGTGATTCTCCGATCGGGGGATCCTCAAATAGATCAGCAGTGTATCATCTCACACTTGAATAATTCTTCTCACATTTCTTCCCGCTGAAGTCTGAGATAATGCATACCAAAAGTATCCAGAGACCACTTCCCCCAAGTAGTTGAAGTGATGCAATCAGTCTCATTGTATGAAGCTCAGAAACCCGAAGTACACACTCAATCCCATAAATAAAGTTGAAAACGTAACATCAAAATCAATTAAGACTCGGAAATGCACTTTTCTCCCTTCAGGAAATTGCAGATGAGAATTGCTACACCAAAGTCAACTAAGTCCCGAGTGTAGACAAGTTATCCCGTATGTAGTCGAAATGATACAGACTAACTAGAGGAATCATCATACCATTGTGTACCTCTTTTATCATCAGAAACTGTTTCTTATATCTCTTCCCCCACGTAGTTGGAATAATACACCAGAAGGTACGAGTTAAAACACTGATTTTCTCTGCGGTTATGACATTTGTCTTCCCGGAATAACTTCAATTAAGAAGAAGTATAAAGTTCATCACGTGTACTCATTGTGCGTTCAGATGTATGTCTCCTTACCCCTTGCTGGTTTTGATGCCTCAGAATCAGCAACACATTTTACGCACATATACTTGAAATCTTGTGAGACGAACAAAATTGGCTCAAATGTATCAAGTGAGAATCAACCGCTACCGAAACTCTTTCTGACTATCTTTACCAACCCTTAAGTAGGCTATTCGAAGTGATAACTGATGGAGCAAACCCGATATACCAAGCTTGAAACTAAACAAAGAATTCCCCAAATTTGTTACTTAAGCTTGCACTGTTGTTGATTGAAGAACGATGCAGAAGAAAACCCCTAAGTACCCTTATACACTCAACTAAGAGCCAAAGGCAAGTACAACACCTCTTGAGACTATCCACATCTGCATTTGCGTGTGACACTGAGCACTACAATGTAACTCCTTGAAGTGATAGCTATAACCCGTGAGAACTACAATGTAACTCCTTACATCGGGTATAACTAGATAATTCAAGTCCCAATCATAAATTATATAACTTCAAGCAAGTCATCAATTGATAGATGAAGTCTCGATGATGAAATAAGTAGAAGCCTTCGTGAAACCCACTTCAATCTCAAATAAGGGATGCCAAATAAACTCCGTGATCACTTGACATTCCATGTCCAAACTCTTAGCCGTTTTGACGTTTTAGCCGACATTTTCCTTTATGTTCTTGTGGTTGATTTACAGAGTTCACATTGGAAGGAACAACAATTCGAGAAAAAGGAGATTCTTTAGAACCTGGTTCTGGGAAAGGAATACCAAAGAACGGATCATTATTCAAGCGTGCAACTTCAATATCATAAGAGTCATTATCAACACCTTGAGGAATAAGTGGAACATTAGGTGTTGAAGGAGAGTCGTATGACCATTTCTCAAATCACAATCAACATGTACTTTATTCACCCTTCTCCCCCTCAAAAATTGCATATGACTGCCATTTTTGATTGAGCGAGTGAATAAGAATACCATCAACGGTAAGTAGATCCACTTGATAACTGACATTTTGTTTATTCACCCTTCTCCCCCTCAAAAATTGCATATGACTGCCATTTTTTATTGAACGAGTGAATAAGAATGTAATCAAATGTAAGAATATCCACTTGATGACTGAACGAGCATGGAAAAAGCATGAGGCTTGTTGATGAGAATGGTCATAAACAAGAAGATTTCTCTTCTTCCAAAGATAAAGCGTACTTAAGTGTACACCTTTCTTTTCTTTGAGGAACGGGGCCTGAAGTGTTGTCTGCAGACGCCATTATGTTGACATTGAGGCTCGAGGCTTGAACTGCAGTGTTCAAACGTCATTTGTGATTTCCCCTCATATGTAGTGAGCAGCCTGAGTCCAAATGTCAAAGGACGATCTGTATGACCTGCATTTGAAAACAGAAAAAAATAGAGAGTTTGGAGTGCCGGATCCCCAATTTAAGTTGGGGTCCAATTGGTTAGTGGGAACAGGAGCATCATTTGCCTGAGTCTCAGTAGAAGTTGGAATGCTAGTGGAAGTAGGCTTTTTCTGTTTGTTTCTACGTTGGTACATAGTTAACGATGTATGAGGATTATTACAAAATCTCTCAGTGATGACACATTCACTAGTACTAACGTGTTTGGGTTGTATTAAAGGCACCGTTTCGGATTTAGTAGACCTAATTAAAGGACACTGTTCTCCTACAGGGAATTTCCTTCCAGTTGGCTTCCATTGACGTACAGGCACTACTTTAGACTTAGTTATCCTAGTTAAAGGGAACTGTTTTCCTAAAGTGAATTTTCTTCCAGTGGGCTTCCATTGATAACCAACATTAGCAAACATGTTTCCTGTTGCTTTCCAAGTTTGCTTGACATGCATGGCTCTCCAAACTTGCTTGACAGGGGTTTTGTTGGATGACTTCAAAAATTTCTCAACACATTTATCATGATTACCCGAAATTAAAAAATCATTACATGTTTTGCAAAGTGAATTAGGATTTGAATTATGATTCCGTTTGTTCAAATCTGACTTATTGTTCCTCATGTGGTCCGCTACTTTCTTCTTAGGAACACTTTTAGCTGGTGAAGTCCTATAATTCTTTATATTTCTCCTAGGTTTTGACTCGCTAGCTTTAGTGTCTCTGTTAACTCCTGTAGAAGGACTGATGAGAATCTTAGTCTTTTTCACTTCCAGTTGCTGAACATGTTTTGATGTGTCGGGATCTGAAGTTTCCAAGGGTGCCTCAAAGGTTACATGCTTGTTCTTAGTCATTGAGGATGATGCAATAAACCTATCTCGCTTGCTATCAGTCTTAGGACATGTGCCAATGACGTGTTCTAAAAGTTCCTGAGATCGTTTAGTGAGGAAGCAGGCATCTACAACTGCACTATCAAGTGGTTTATCTATCCTATCCTCTTCTACGATCTCACGAAGGGTATCAAGGCTATCCTTAAGGTGAGTGAGATATACTTGATGAGCAGACCTATTGTTCCTAAGGGGAAGCGAAATAGGCACAACATCAATTGCATACTTTCTACAAGCAGAAACCTTTGGAACAACATTATCACTAGTGATGATTGGCATTTTCCCTTTCATCCGAGTCTTTAGATTCTCAATCTCATTTAGCAAAGAAGTTATCTTTTCATTGTAATTGTTACGCGTGACTTTAATCGAGTCATATAACTCTTTGTAATGCTATTTGATTTTTGAATTTTCAGCTTGAAAACACTCATTTTCATATTGTAATTTATTGATGGTGTCTTGATAGTGAAAATTCTGAGAATATGAAGACGATGGTTTATGGGTGCCAATCACATCACTCTTATTTGATTTTAATTGGGCAATTTGGGCCCTCAATTTTCGAATCGTGTTAGTGTGAGCTTGAATTTTTTCATCTCGTTTGCTTAATTCAAAATATGCATCAAATTCAGGAGCATCCAAAGATGTCTTGGCATTTGGGATTTTAACTCTTTTTCTAAATGTTGATATTTTAATTGCAAATTAAGATTATCAACCTCTAGTTTTGAAAAATGCCTTACCATGTTATCATGGTCATTGTTTTGGATTTTCTCATGTAATTTTAAATTCTCCCCCTCAAGCTCAACAACACGATTCTGGGAAACATTCAATGCAATAGACAACTTATGAAATTGACAAGCAGTTAATGCAACATCAGTAGCAGTATAAAACACATCCTGTGCAACACATCTAACAATCAAATTCTCATTGGTGATGAGAATGTTCTTTCTCTCAATCTCACGACTCTTAAGTTCTATCGCATTTTGGGACACTTCGTTTTCCATATCTTTAAATACCTCTTTCATCTCGTTTACTTCAGTTTTAAGGGTTTTTTGCATGCCCTCAAAATGTTCCTTGAGGAGTTTAAAGAATGGAATAACCTCAGTTAAGTAACACTTTTTTGTTAGTTCAAAACCCCTTTCCCCTTCAGTAATTCCTGTTGGCGTAATTCTCTTCTTACATGTTTTATCAAAATCAGCAAATAGTTGACTAAGAACATATATGCTAATTAGAGTTTTACATTCGATGGGAAGAGTTAAAGGAACTAAGTGCCTGGGTGTATTGGGTGGGTACACCGTTGCAGCAACTATTTTTCTAAAGGGTGGAGTTTTGGCTTTAAGTTCTTCGGCCTTTCTCTTTTCTACGTCCAAAGACCAAAATATCTGTTCTGGCGTCAACTTAGTTTGAGGTGCAAAAACAGTCAATCGGTTCTTCTCATAGTAATCATGGGGTTTGATTATGACTCGATTGGCTATACATTTGGGATCCTTCATTTTTTCAGCCATTCGTTATCTACTTATTACTTCTATCTCATTACTCTCTTCTAATGATGACACATCGGGGGGGGGGGGGCATGACCAGGCTTAATCATTACATTTGCATCATATAAGGCAGGTTGGGCAACTTTAACACTCTTAAGTAAAACTGATCTAGGTTCACCTACATCCTTTTCACTATTTTCATCACACAACCTTTTATGCATTGAATCATTTGAGCAGTTTGTCTGGTCTGGTCTTGTGTGTACAACTTGTTTTCAATCTTGTTCTTTAACGTTTTAAGTCTGGAAAAATCATTTAAGAGTTTGGTTTCTTTTTCTTTGAAATCATGTTTTAGTGTAATTACACTTTCTTGGATCTCCTGTTTTTGTTTAACAGTTTGATCAAGTTGTTTTCGTAAAGAATATAACTCCTTTGTCAATGTTTCTTCCCTTAAATTACGTTCAGTTATGAATGTACGCATTTGACTATCCATTTTTTGCTCACGTTCAGTTAGCTCAAATTTTGCACGTTGTTCATATATGGCCACCTGATCTTTATAGATGTTTAGTCTAGTGGTCAAGGTGTCATCAGGGATAAACACAGTGTAATCATGCAACTTACAATCATCATTTATAACAGAAGATGCCCTACTAGGTACAACAGATGCTTCGTTGTATTTCACATATTGTTCATATGGGATAACATCGCTATTTCCCATATTAGCAGTATCTGACTCAACAACGTTTGTCTGTTGTACTTTGTCGAGAATCTTTTGTTCATGCAACACATTATCATCATTAATAACAGAAGATACCCTACTAGGTTCAGCCAACTCTTCGTTGTGTTTCACATGTTGCACGTTGTTCATAGCAGTATCTGACTCAACAACATTTGTCTGTGGCTGATGAAGCTCTTTCTCTTGAGAATTCGGGCACACAAAGTCCCTATTGGCACTAACATACTCAAACACGTTTATCTGTTGTACATCATTATGAATCTTCTGTTTGTCAATCATGTCGTACAATTTGAGTACCTCAGCTATGACTGAATCCGAAGTGTTAGACATGATGCTAACGTGCACCGGATTTTACAATTCAATGATTTAAACCGAGAAATAGATTCTTTCGCGGGATTTTACAAAAATCAAGAATAAACCGCGATTTGATTACTTGAATGTGTTATGATGACAGTTTGGATCGATAATGATTGGTGATTGTGTGTTAAGATGATGATCGTTTGATGGACTAGGTGATATGTTGTTTAGTTGAGATTTGGTTCCAGTGAAGTGCTGATCGGCCTCAAACAGTCAACTTAAATCAACCACGGATGTGGTCAAATAAAGTCAAACTACTTGAAGACAACTAACCAAGGAGTACAGAGTATCCCCGGGTCGTTAAGTCCCAGCGAGGTGTGAACACTGTAGTAAAACGAATCTGTGATCGGGCGATAATTGAACGGAAAAGGATTTAGAATGATTAAACTAAGGAAATATAAAATGAAATAGCTTAAACAAGCTATAAAAACAAGTACGAGAAAGCAAATTACCTAGAAACGTTTAAAACTAAAAGACGTACGTTTAAATTTAAATAAACGTAAACGTACGAAATAAAACGCGAAAATTGATAAATAAAAGGCCTACGGATATGAAAATTATATTTTTACAACCCTAATAATAAAAGAAAATTATTAGAAAATTAAAATTATTTTTACAACTATTTAATTAATTATTATTAATTAATAACTATTTAATTACTTTTTTAAACTATTTTAATTTATAATAAATACTAAATGAACAAAGAAAAATATAAAACTTTTTCTATAAATATTACTAAGTGAAAAGAAGCTAAGAAAATTATAAAAATGAAAATTACTTAATTAAAAATTTAAAAAGATAAATTCTATTAAATAGAAGCTATCACTTATTTTCTATTTTTATTTTTCTTAAGGTCTACTGAGCTAATTATATTTTTCCTAGATTATAAATGACAAAAGAAAATTATGTAAAAAAGATTTGTATTTTTCTGATTATTTTTCTATTTATTATGATTTAATTACTATTCTAAACTAATAAAAAGATTAAAAATATTAAAACTATTAATAAAAATCTGAAACTTTTTTCTAAATTAACTTAAGTGATTACCAAACTAAGAAAAATAAAATGGTGGAGATAGCTTTTGTGGATAAGCTGCTATAAGCTAATAAGCTAAATAAGCTTAAACTGCCTTTACTACTTATATATTAAATGTTGTAGAGGATAACTGTAAAAGACCCAAGGGCGCAGTGGTAGGTGTGTTGTGTGTTTACCCGAGAGACCCAGGTTCGAACCCTACTTGCACCACTTTTTGAACTATTTTATTATTATTTTATTTTTTTTGATTTTTTTATTAAAACTTATTTAGCTAATGAAGATAAGCATTTTCTATAACTGTGACTTTTACTGAAACTTGATAAATAAGCTAGAATTAAGCAAAATAGGGCTGCAAATATAAAAATTAAGCTAAGCTAGACTTATTTGAACTGTTAAGCTAATTTAATAAGCTAGGGGCTTTGGAAATAAGCTACAGGCATCTAAGGAGGACTAATAAGCTATAATTACTCTAAATTAAGCACTGAATAAACCAGAAATGCACTAGGAGGGGGATAATGAGCTTATGTCTGCTGCTATGCCTATGGTGCAGGGCAAAAGTGGAAAGTTTAAGCTGATGAAAAGCTCCTATAAGCTACTCTATAAATTTGGAAAAAAATTACTACTTAGAGATGAGCTATTGAACTTTATTAATCCTGAATTAAAACTTATAACAACTTATATTGAATGCTACAGAAAATCATAAAATTCCTCAAAACTATGAAAATTCTAAAATTAAGTCTGCTAAGCAATTTTGACTGAACTAGGGTGAAATCTGAGAACTAGGCTAAGGGCATTCTAATACATACTGAATATAGAAAGATATGAACCTGAGGAGTGGCAAAATAGGTTCCAATAAGCTAGAGCTTATAATGAGCTTATCCTGGGCTGTTCAGACCTTAGGGCTGCAGTTCTAGCTCACAAACCTGTAAATCAACTTAAAAACAACAAATAGATTCTGAAACAGATGAAGTAAGCTTCAAAAAGCTCAAAGGAAATTCACCAAAGTGCAAATGAACTGTTACATTTGGTTTTGACCCGTTTTGACTACTAAACCAAACACTCCCTCAAATAGCTTGAAATGAAATTAAAACTGCTAGAAGACAAAAGACCTTATAAACTTGACTTATTTTTGACTTAATGAATTAACTAAACTGAGAAAAACTAGTGACAAGGTAAAATAAGCTCCTAATAAGCTAATTGACTACTATTGACTTGTTGACTGTTTTGAGCTCTAAGAGTGAAAATAAGATACAATCTGAAACTAACCATATAACTATCCAATATTAATCTCAAATATGACTAGCAAGCAAGTAAAAGTTCAATAAGCTCAGAAATTAGCTCAGGAACAGTTATAGTTGACCATAGTTGACTTTGTTTGACTTTTTCTTGATTTTGGAATTGAGGCTGATTAGAATGATTACTAACTGGTCAAAAGTTTCAATAAGCTTATGTGAATCTATTGGAACAGGAAACAAGATATTTAAACAACTTTCAAGTAAAGATGTCAATTTCACTTGAAAATGCAAAATACGAATTTTAAGAAGATGACTTGAAATTAAGGGTAAAAAGAGTTCAAATTACACTATTGAAACTGAATACAACAAGTTTTAATTAAAAATTACAACTAAAGACTGAATTACACTAATGTCGACATAATTAAGCTACACTACTCCTACATATCTTCCTCTGTGCTTCTACTTCTTTTTTATATCAATCCAAAATGCTTCATCTCTCTCTTCTGAACCTTTCCCACCACTAATCTTGGCCATTGGATGTCTGCAATCAATCTTAGCCTTTGATTTAGATTTTGGCGCCAAAAGTGTCAATAGATATTTTTAGTTAACGTAAAGCAATTTGAGGGCATTTATTGACTCTTGGTGTGTTGTGGAGGTGGAGGGGAGTGGGTATCCAGCTGGGGGGTGAGGTGGAAGAATTGGGGTGGAATACCAGGTATGTGGATGGTGGTATTGATTCAGTGAGGGAGAAGGAGGGAATGGAGTGGGTTTGACCGGGTTTGACCCTGGTTTAAATACCAGGGTGGGTTTTTTTTTTTGTTGGGCTAAGGGGTTGGGCCTGGTGAGTGGTTTGTTTTGGATTTGGATTATGGCTTTGGATTTAAAAGGTTTGGTTTGGTTTTTAATATTTAAGCCCAAGGACCAAACTCGTAAACTGCTGAAACTTGAGGGGCCTTGTTTGCCAACTTTCCAAAACTCAATTCAAAGGACCAAACCTGCTAATAAACAATAACACAAGGACCAAAGTTGATAATTTTAACATTTTAAAACTTTAAGGACCATTTGTGTCAATTTTGGATTTTTGAGGGGTAAAAGTTGCCAATTTGTGAAAACTTTTATCCAGGGATTATTTGTGAATATGTTTGATATCCCAAGGACTAAAGTTGAATTATCATTTTAAACTTTCAGGGACTAGTTTTGCCAATTTTGTGAAACTCTAAGGACTGAAAATGTCAATTGTGTGAACTTTGATCATTTTTCACTTGTTTTCAATCTTTTTATACCTGAATCACATAAAAACACATTTCAATGATATTTGTAACATTTATATTGTCATTTGTGTGTTTTTGGTCATTTTTGTGGGTTTAACAATATAAAATATATGTGTATTTTGACACATATCAAATCCCCCACACTAAACTATTGCTAGTCCCTAGCAATATTTTTGAAAATTTAATGGATTTTATCTCTTTACCAAAAACCATTACTTCTGGAGTAGCCACTGTTTTAGTATGTGATACTTTGGTACAATGATAACCAAATGATTTTGAGCAAATCATCAGCTGTCAACGGGTTTGATATGTCTTTACCAGAAGCCGTTTGCTTCTGGACTAGCCAACTCTTAGATAAAATAATTATTATCTTTGGTGAGCTGATTACCAATTATGGTTTTTCCACTGCCTTTACCACAAGCCCTAACCTTGCGGGCTAGCCAACTCTTCACTTATAAAGATATGGTGAGTCGAAAACCATACAATTTTTGGCAAATTGTCAGCCATAAACGGATTTGATATATCTTTACCAAGAGCCGTTTGCTCCTGGATTAGCCAATCCTTATGTGGGTTAGACATGGCGGACTGATAACCATTTATTGCGTTCTAAGTGAGAAAAAATTTTAAAATTTTGGCCAAAATGGGGGAATAGGGCACTAGAAGGTACAATGTTACAAAATTCGCCAGAATTCCCCCCCACACTTAGAACTGAATATTGCCCTCAATATTCAAAGTACCGGTTGTTAAACCAACACTTAGAACGTGAAAGGCAAATACTAATAGCCATTATTTGATATATACACACTTTTTTTTTTTTTTTTGGTAACTTCAAATGTACATATATACAACATGCGGGGCATCTCCCCCACACTTGGGTGTTAGAAAAGAGAAAGAAGTCAGAAATATGGGTGAAAACCCATATGGTGCGCTAATATTTTTGTTCACCGAGTCACTAGCTTGACTCGACCCCGCATTCATTGGTTCATGGGGAAGCACGTGGAAGAAACCATCTCCATCGGACTTTCATTCAAGATGATTGGATAATCATTGAAGTACGTGAAAGTTCCACTCCGCTGAGATATACACAGATTCGGCTCACAAATGATAAATGAAAATGCCGGGATCAAAGATAATGTCTTCATTCCCGAAGGAGTGAAGAACAGGAGAAGTCACCGTGTAGGTGAGGAAAAGAAAGAAAGTCACGATAAAAATCATGACTAAGTCATCCTCATCAGAAGGAGAATTCATGATTTCTGGATCATGAATCTCATCATTTAAGCTCATTTGATCAAGACAGGGATGGGATTTTGATATTAATCAAATTCTCAGTGTTGAGAATATTTCCCTCCAGGACATAAAGATAATCTTTGTCAAGATCAAAGTAGAAGTTATCATACTCCGGCGGAGATATGATATGAGTGAGTTCATCGGAGAACTCCTCAAAGGTGAATGAATCATATCCAGATTTGATGTGAGTGAGTCCATCAGCGAACTCCTCAAATGTAAATGATTCATAATCGGGGAGAGAATTATGAGAATGAGAAGTGGTATTGCCACTAATTTTCTCTCCCATCTGATCAAAATAGAAGGCTTCCATTTCCGGAATAGAATCATCAGAAAAAATGTCACTATCCTTTATGGGGATAGGAGATGAAATGGTTTTTTCTTTAAAAGCCTCGATTTTAGAAACAAGAAGACTGACATTCAATAATGTTGCTCGAAGAGCTTCATCTTTGATTTAAGTGTCAATTTCTTCATCATTCTCTTCTTCTAAGCTGACTGGCTCAGAAGGAAATTCCTCCATATAAATGATGTCTCCACATGATAAAGAATCGTCATTAGTGGAATCGGAGAACATCTCAATATGATCTTTTGAAAAATAAAAAGGAGGAGGTATATCACACATTTGATCAAAAGTTCCCTGTGACTCACTTGGGATTGGGACAAGGTTCTCAACACTAGACTTTATGAATTCGTCCGATTCCTTTGCAGGAACAGTGTCAAGATGCTCATCCCCCATGTTTAGAGAGTTAGTGTGAACTTCGGGTGTGATAACAGTAGACTCAGGGAGTTGAGAAAGACTAGCACACATGGATTTTACAAATTCCATTTGTTCTTCTGCTAGTAATTCCATCATGCTCTTTCCTCCCTGAAAATTCATGGAAGGAGTCTCAACTGATGAACTTGATGAATCATCATCAAAGATATTTTCATCATCACTGTCATCAGGAATGAAACAGAATCGAGAGCTAGATTTGGCTGCTTTTTCTTTTGCAATTGTTTCCCTAACAGATTTTTCAAAGGCATCTTGTGAATTTATTTTAGCAGCCTGCTCTTCAGCTAACAATTCTTCCATGAATTTCTCATGAGGATTGTCTATGGCAAATGATTCTGCCATAGCTTCCCCACGAGAATATGGAATGAGTGGAAATTGTGGGAGTGTGGATGTGTCAAGACCAGAAGGTTGACATTGATTATCATCATGAGGACCCCCACATTATGCACAAGAAGAACTTGGTGCATTATGAAATGGTATATTAGTCAACTCCTCATTTATTTCTTTTAATGACTCTAGAGTCTTTAGAAAAAAATCTTGTTCAGTTTGTTGAGGAGTTGCTTGAAACATTTGGTACGGTGGAGGTTGGTCTTGACACGAATAGTCATAATTGTTACAAAGAATTGGAGTCCTTGTTTGACAATCGGAACTGAAGTGTGGGCCTCCACAATACTCACAAGAAAAGTTTGGTGTATTTTGATACGATGCATCATTGATATTTAGATAATATGATTCTTGCTCGTATGAATGTGATGGGTAGTTGGAAAAATTCGAAGAGTCGTTAAATGAGTTTGGATTAGGATCATAAGAAAATGAATTCCTCGAACCACAAAACGAACAACTTCCGTCTCGAATATCATTACCACATTGTTCACATGTACACCAATGACATGGCAAACCGAAAAGCGGCTCACCACAACCAACACAAGGAATAAAATCCGGAGGTGGGACAAGTAGTGTGCTCTAAGAGCTAGGAATTTCCACCACTTCCGTTATGGTCTCTGGTTCTTGTTCTTGAATAACGTGAAGATTAGGCAAGTCGTTCTTTTTAGTCACTATTCTAAGTTCTGTACGTTTGCGTGACAAACTTTTAACCGTAAATCCAGAAAGGTTAGGATCGATTCTCGACGGTTTGTCATTAATAGCACGTATCTCGGGCTGTGGAGGGTAGTAGGAAGGACTTTGAGAATCCTTGAGAGACTCTTTAGTGGATAATTCACACCAATAACAAGATCCACGATCCTTTGGTGCATGCTTTCCACACTGCTCACACGCACACTTAGAACAACGATGGCTGTCAATCAACGGGCTTTTACAATCAAAACATTTGTACCCGAGAGACGCCATAGAAGAAAGGTATAAGAAGTTTAGAATCAAATGGATAGAGGGTAAAGGGATAAAGAATCAAAAAGGGTAAGAGGGTAAAGATGAATATTTTTGGGTTTTTTGTGTTCGTTGAAAACTTGAAAAAAAAATGTTTTTGGCAACCGTTTAGTCAAACGAATTAACTTCACGATTATTTTGGTTTTTATATGAAAATTAGGAAATATGAACAAAGATGGTAAATATACAATGGGTGTATATTCAACAATCACTGATGCTTCAAATTCGTTCAACGCAGCACACCTCCCCGGCAGCGGCGCCAAAATTTGATCGGCCTCAAACAGTCAACTTAAATCAACCGCGGATGTGATCAAATAAAGTCAAACTACTTGAAGACAACTAACCAAGGAGTACAGAGTATCCCCGGGTCGTTAAGTCCCAGCGAGGTGTGAACACTGTAGTAAAACGAATCTGTAATCGGGCGATAATTGAACGGAAAAGGATTTAGAATGATTAAACTAAGGAAATATAAAATGAAATAGCTTAAACAAGCTATAAAAACAAGTACGAGAAAGCAAATTACCTAGAAACGTTTAAAACTAAAAGACGTACATTTAAATTTAAATAAACGTAAACGTACGAAATAAAACGCGAAAATTGATAAATAAAAGGCCTACGGATATGAAAATTATATTTTTACAACCCTAATAATAAAAGAAAATTATTAGAAAATTAAAATTATTTTTACAACTATTTAATTAATTATTATTAATTAATAACTATTTAATTACTTTTTTAAACTATTTTAATTTATAATAAATACTAAATGAACAAAGAAAAATATAAAACTTTTTCTATAAATATTACTAAGTGAAAAGAAGCTAAGAAAATTATAAAAATGAAAATTACTTAATTAAAAATTTAAAAAGATAAATTCTATTAAATAGAAGCTATCACTTATTTTCTATTTTTATTTTTCTTAAGGTCTACTGAGCTAATTATATTTTTCCTAGATTATAAATGACAAAAGAAAATTATGTAAAAAAGATTTGTATTTTTCTGATTATTTTTCAATTTATTATGATTTAATTACTATTCTAAACTAATAAAAAGATTAAAAATATTAAAACTATTAATAAAAATCTGAAATTTTTTTCTAAATTAACTTAAGTGATTACCAAACTAAGAAAAATAAAATGGTGGAGATAGCTTTTGTGGATAAGCTGCTATAAGCTAATAAGCTAAATAAGCTTAAACTGCCTTTACTACTTATATATTAAATGTTGTAGAGGATAACTGTAAAAGACCCAAGGGCGCAGTGGTAGGTGTGTTGTGTGTTTACCCGAGAGACCCAGGTTCGAACCCTACTTGCACCACTTTTTGAACTATTTTATTATTATTTTATTTTTTTTGATTTTTTTATTAAAACTTATTTAGCTAATGAAGATAAGCATTTTCTATAACTGTGACTTTTACTGAAACTTGATAAATAAGCTAGAATTAAGCAAAATAGGGCTGCAAATATAAAAATTAAGCTAAGCTAGACTTATTTGAACTGTTAAGCTAATTTAATAAGCTAGGGGCTTTGGAAATAAGCTACAGGCATCTAAGGAGGACTAATAAGCTATAATTACTCTAAATTAAGCACTGAATAAACCAGAAATGCACTAGGAGGGGGAAAATGAGCTTATGTCTGCTGCTATGCCTATGGTGCAGGGCAAAAGTGGAAAGTTTAAGCTGATGAAAAGCTCCTATAAGCTACTCTATAAATTTGGAAAAAAATTACTACTTAGAGATGAGCTATTGAACTTTATTAATCCTGAATTAAAACTTATAACAACTTATATTGAATGCTACAGAAAATCATAAAATTCCTCAAAACTATGAAAATTCTAAAATTAAGTCTGCTAAGCAATTTTGACTGAACTAGGGTGAAATCTGAGAACTAGGCTAAGGGCATTCTAATACATACTGAATATAGAAAGATATGAACCTGAAGAGTGGCAAAATAGGTTCCAGTAAGCTAGAGCTTATAATGAGCTTATCCTGGGCTGTTCAGACCTTAGGGCTGCAGTTCTAGCTCACAAACCTGTAAATTAACTTTAAAACAACAAATAGATTCTGAAACAGATGAAGTAAGCTTCAAAAAGCTCAAAGGAAATTCACCAAAGTGCAAATGAACTGTTTCATTTGGTTTTGACCCGTTTTGACTACTAAACCAAACACTCCCTCAAATAGCTTGAAATGAGATTAAAACTGCTAGAAGACAAAAGACCTTATAAACTTGACTTATTTTTGACTTAATGAATTAACTAAACTGAGAAAAACTAGTGACAAGGTAAAATAAGCTCCTAATAAGCTAATTGACTACTATTGACTTGTTGACTGTTTTGAGCTCTAAGAGTGAAAATAAGATACAATCTGAAACTAACCATATAACTATCCAATATTAATCTCAAATATGACTAGCAAGCAAGTAAAAGTTCAATAAGCTCAGGAACAGTTATAGTTGACCATAGTTGACTTTGTTTGACTTTTTCTTGATTTTGGAATTGAGGCTGATTAGAATGATTACTAACTGGTCAAAAGCTTCAATAAGCTTATGTGAATCTATTGGAACAGGAAACAAGATATTTAAACAACTTTCAAGTAAAGATGTCAATTTCACTTGAAAATGCAAAATACGAATTTTAAGAAGATGACTTGAAATTAAGGGTAAAAAGAGTTCAAATTACACTATTGAAACTGAATACAACAAGTTTTAATTAAAAATTACAACTAAAGACTGAATTACACTAATGTCGACATAATTAAGCTACACTACTCCTACATATCTTCCTCTGTGCTTCTACTTCTTTTTTATATCAATCCAAAATGCTTCATCTCTCTCTTCTGAACCTTTCCCACCACTAATCTTGGCCATTGGATGTCTGCAATCAATCTTAGCCTTTGATTTAGATTTTGGCGCCAAAAGTGTCAATAGATATTTTTAGTTAACGTAAAGCAATTTGAGGGCATTTATTGACTCTTGGTGTGTTGTGGAGGTGGAGGGGAGTGGGTATCCAGCTGGGGGGTGAGGTGGAAGAATTGGGGTGGAATACCAGGTATGTGGATGGTGGTATTGATTCAGTGAGGGAGAAGGAGGGAATGAAGTGGGTTTGACCGGGTTTGACCCTGGTTTAAATACCAGGGTGGGTTTTTTTTTTGTTGGGCTAAGGGGTTGGGCCTGGTGAGTGGTTTGTTTTGGATTTGGATTATGGCTTTGGATTTAAAAGGTTTGGTTTGGTTTTTAATATTTAAGCCCAAGTACCAAACTCGTAAACTGCAGAAACTTGAGGGGCCTTGTTTGCCAACTTTCCAAAACTCAATTCAAAGGACCAAACCTGCTAATAAACAATAACACAAGGACCAAAGTTGATAATTTTAACATTTTAAAACTTTAAGGACCATTTGTGTCAATTTTGGATTTTGAGGGGTAAAAGTTGCCAATTTGTGAAAACTTTTATCCAGGGATTATTTGTGAATATGTTTGATATCCCAAGGACTAAAGTTGAATTATCATTTTAAACTTTCAGGGACTAGTTTTGCCAATTTTGTGAAACTCCAGGGATTGAAAATGTCAATTGTGTGAACTTTGATCATTTTTCACTTATTTTCAATCTTTTTATACCTGAATCACATAAAAACACATTTCAATGATATTTGTAACATTTATATTGTCATTTGTGTGTTTTTGGTCGTTTTTGTGGGTTTAACAATATAAAATATATGTGTATTTAGACACATATCAAGTGCCTTAGTTGTAGTGAAATTTTTGGTCTAAAAACTTCACAGCTCGATAACTTCTTTCTGGAGCGATTTCAGGCTTCGAAAGTTGGGTTGAAGTAATAAATTATTCAACGTGTCCTTCTCTTCGGTCTCATGGTCGTTTTGACAGGTTGTGGGCTGAAAACGGAGTTACGGTTCAAAAGTTATAGCCGTTTGAAGTTTTGAAGAAACTTAGGCAAAACACAGTGAAGAAGCTGGACAAAATGCAATGAAGAAATATTGTCAAAACGCAATGATGAGGTTTAGACAAAACGCAATGAAGAGCTTTATTCAAAACGCAGTCAAGTTATGAGTCAACCCGCAGAAACCACAAAACGCAGAAACCTCAAACTGCAGAATACCACAAACCGCAGAAGACTCAAACCGCAGAATACCACAAACCGCAGACGACTCAAACCTCAATACCACAAACCGCAGAAGACCAAATCGCAAAGACCCAAAACGCAGAAACTACAAATCGCAGAAGTCCAAACCGCAAAGACCCAAAATGCAGAAACTACAAACCGCAGAAGGTCAAACCTCAGTCACAACAGGACAAAACGCAACAGACAAAACTGTCGCTATCACTGCGTTTTGTCTTCTTTTCCCTTTTTAGTTAACAACCAAAACGCAACCTGAATCTTACCAAACCGCAATCTAGAATTTACAAAACTGACTCAAACCGCAAACAAGAATACTTTATCGAGACCCAAAACGCAGTGAAGAATGTACTACCGAAAGTCAAACCGCAGTGAGGAAATTACCTTGAATCTTCCAAGAAAAACACTAAATCTACCTTAGGTTACCAAGAAATGATGCAAGAGAGTTTTGTAAACATAAAAGTACAAGATTTCGGCAAATCTAACCACAATCAAGTCACAACTCGAGTGTTTCTTGTGTTTGTATTCGAACCAAAGAGAAAACAAGAAAAACTAAGCCACTAATCCGTGAACATGCAATCACTCGAACCTAACCATGGCTCTTGATACCAATTGTAGCATATTCAACAACGTATAACACACAAATGGTTGTGATTTGGCCAAAAATCTAGAGAGAGAAAGAGAAGAGTTGGGAACTAGAGAGAGAAAGTGAATATGTATTAGATTAAAATGAGAGGAGTTCCAACCCTTCCTAAACATGGGAAGGGGTATTTATACTACTAGCGTATGTGCCCCAAGTGGGCTGTGGAGTGAGCTGACAGTGGGTAAAGACCCGACCCACTCCACAAATACAATAATAACTAAACTATTACTAATAATCCTACGAGCTACTTATGCTAATGAGTACGAGCTACTTAATGTTAGAGAAGAACAATGGACTTTCTTGTGATGTCTGATTAGTAACTAAACTCACATGAATCCGATTTAACTTTCAAACATTGCGCTGATACTTTTTAACTATCTAAGAATATGAAGACATACCTTGTAATATTTGATTCATCTTTATTGCAGCGGGTGCTGATTGTTCCTTGTGAACTTGCATATGGAAGTAAAGGTGTGTAGGATATTCCTCCAAATGCAACCATTGAGGTAGCTTTTCGTTTTCAATGGATTTAAACCTTTTCAATATATTGATTAAAAGGTTATGTGACGATTATAATAACTTCTCTTGGCAAAAGTTTTATCACTATTTTTAAGAGCTTTTGCATATGCAATTCACACTTTTTTTTTTTATATAAATAGTGAAGAGGAAATGGTGATAGAATCTACGTTAGACAATTTAAGTACTACATTTTGATGCTATACATTTTTTATATGCAATCAGTTGTATATCTCATGAGAGTATGAAAAAAGACAGTGCTATCACATTATGCATATATTGGGAAATTGCAACAAAGAGCAATGTGTTTTCACTTCATTTCTTATTTATCAACCAAACAATAAAATTTCGTTACTGAAAGTTTAAAACCACCAACTCATTATTTTCAAAACTTTTGACTGGGAGACTTGCTGATTACTGGTGTTGGTTATTGTAATAGTTAACAGTCAAGAACTTGGATGATTTGTTTCAACATTTATAAAATTTTCCATTATTAGTTATTCATGAAATGCTGTAATTTTCTTGGGACATCCAAAGAAAACAATAATTTGGTAAATTTGGTCTTGGTACCAACTTAGTAGATTTTTGATATTTTTATTTTTTAAATTTTATTTGCTATCTGTAGATAATTTTGACATATTTTTATCTTGCAGACGCATGGGACCACTGAAGCACAAGAAATGCGGTTTGATTTTGAAAGCCATTCACAGATTCAGTAAGGTGAAGCAAAACTACGGTAAGTTTACCTCTCGACTATTTATTTGTTGATAAAGATTATACAATACTCACTCAAGCATCTATTACGTTACAAGCTCAATCTATAAGAGACCAACATTAAAATAGCAATGTTCTTTAATCTTTGTGTTAGTTAGTGACAGTGAGGTAGCAAACTGATGTTACTAGACTGAAGTAGTCTTTTCTGGTACCCTTTATAATGAATTGTAGAGAAGAGGCCTAACTACGCATATACCTAAAAGTTCAATGAAAGCCTTCCCGAGGATCATGTGTACCGGTTGAAGGATCATGTGTACCGTGGGGCAAAATTGGTTGTGTGGGACTGAGGGTTAGGTCAGGCCTCAATAAAAAAATCAGGATGAAAAAAATGAGCGACCAACCAACACACTTTCTGATGCGTGGTTTTGTAACCTTACAACAGGTTTTACCTCTCGAGGGATCTCAAGAGGCTTACAACCCCACCAGGCAGTGTACCTGACCGATGTAGTATAGTGTAGTGGTAAGTACGGGGGATTGATCGTTCTCCACAGGGAATAGTGTTCGTTAGGTATGAAAGACTACTCTAATAGGTCTAAGGGTTGAGGAAGATTCTTTTTTGTGTTTTTATAATTTTTTATGAAAGCAAGTAAAATCTCGGGTTTGAAAGAGTGGGCGGAATTAGTTGCTAGTCAACTAACCCAAAATTACTACGGATGCAAATAAAATAAAATAACAAAAATGAAAATGTGGTGAGAAACTTATGTGTAGAGAAATGTGTTTACTTAGATTTCCTTACTCCCTAACTATCTTTTACCGGTTAATTAGTGTGTATTAGTCGCGTGGATGACGGGTGTATTCCTTAATACCATTCGTGGGGTGGCGTACGTACTTCCCCAACTCTACAAGCTCCTACTTCACTCCTATGTCGAGCCGGCTAGGAAGCTCCTAACATGGGATCACTAGAATTCGCTTGTGCATTAAATACAACCATAAAAACCTTTAGTACGCCTTTGGTTCATGTTTCTTAAGACGTTCAAGCAAGTTACCGAATAGGAAGTTAGCCAGTTTTCTTAAGCCTAACATAGATAAACAATCATCCAATACAACTAACAACACACTAATAACCAATAATCAATAGCTAGGTTTCATTAGATCTAAGCAAACACAAGATAAATTTAGCCTAACATGTTAATCAAAAGACAAGAATAAGATAAAATCAAACAACACATAGACATATTGAATGATTAATTGATAACTTATCTTCAATGTAACATGGAAGATCTCAAGGCAAAAAGCCTTGAAAAAGAAGCTAAAATCGTCTTAGGGTTTTCTCCCAAAATTCCACACACTAAGTTCTCCACTAATGACAAAAAATTAGAAAACTATATATAGATTTTTGGATCTGACGGCGTCACGTTATGGAGTGTGACGCCGTCACCTCGCCGCTTCTAGGGTTCCCGGATGACCTTCTTGACGCCGTCCCTCTTTAGCTCTTCAAAAATCCATTCTGGCTTATCAAGGCTTGACGCCGTCGAACCTTGAACGTGACGCCGTCCCTCTTTGATTTAAGCCGTGACGCCCTTGATCAAGTTAAAGCGTGACGCCGTCAGAATTCACATGCTATTTTCACTGGCTTATCATGAGTAAATTTCACGTCCAACTTTTCTTGCCAAGGCATGACGCCGTCCAGGGTAAATTGTGACGCCGTCAAAGGTAACTTTTAGCCGATTTTTGAGACTTTGCCGTTTTCTTCACTTTTATGCTCCAAAAACGTCCAAAATGCCTCCTTTTCCAGATTTCTCCTCAAAAGTACCTAAAATGACAAAAGGAACGATTTAGGGTGATATTTGATCAAATAAATACGATTTAGGGCTTAAATGACCCCTTAAAAGCGGTACACTTTTCGCTTCATCAAATACCCTTACACTTGAGATTTGCTTGTCCTCAAGCAAATGCGCTTTTATTCTAATCAAAATACAAGTTAGGTGTCATTTAATGCAAACATAAAAGTAATTACAACAAATAATCGTTCCACTTCAATCATAATAAGCACGGAGATTACAAACTAGCACCTCACAAGTAGTGTTTAGATACTCACATCTCTCAAGTGTCATCAAAATAAATCTCATAAATGAAAACGGATAATATCTCTCACTACCTGTCATAGCAAATAGATTACCATAGGCTTGGGAAAGGATCGAAAACCTCCTCCACTAGGCGTAAGCACCAAAGATAAACTATCAAAGAGGGCTTTTAAATGGGTTATAACGTTAGGTGTAGGGAAAAGGAAAACACGGTTTTGTTGGATAAAGGATATTTTACTGGTGGCGAGTTAAAAATCTTGATCAATTACATGTACTATACAATGTTGCTAAGCCAAGACTCGACTCAATCTTAAGCTAAAAACAAAATAACAAAATAACAAAAACATAAAAATAAACATAAAATGAAACGGGATGGTAGTCCGTATGTTTTTTTCTACTTTTCTTTTTCTCATTTTTTTGTATTTTTCTTGATTTTTTTTTTTTTTTTTTTTTTTTTTTTTTTTTTTTTTTTCATACACTTTTGCCCTACCATCCAAAATAATACATCATAGGGGCATTGCATTCCCCTTACACTTGAACTTTTACATAACTTTACAAATAACTATTCTAATGACTCGAATTAAGATGATTGAAAAACTTGGAGTACTTTTAAAATATTTAGCACATATGGGGGTAATAAATGATGTTCTTCCCCATTACTCCATTATACTAGTACTTTACCCATGAGTCCCAATCGTCCCAAAACAATATGTACAAGGATATGACTCGACTTAGCAACCATGTAATCAACTAGATAATTAACTTGGGTTTAAACAAATGTTGTAATAATAATGCACTAAAAATGAGTGCATACAAGGTAGGCTAAGGCGATTTGGGTGTACATTTATGTGGGGTGTAAACAAATTCTTCCTTTAAGTAAAATGCTTAAAGGTCGAAACGAAAAGATAGGCTCTGAGGGGTGTACTAGGGGTATCGTGTACTAAAAATGAGTACAACGCAAAGGGTGTGGGAGAATTACTTGACCAATGTAGCCAATGTAATTATAACAAAAACACAGGTGTAAAACAACGGGTTAATCCTAATGCCTCTTATCATGTAGTAAATCTAACTACACGAATGTAGTCTCACTTGTGGCCTCGGAATGGTCCTAACGCAAGTTCTAGAATCTAAGTGCTACCGGTACACACATCATAGCATAAATACTTTTCCTACCAATTCTAGGGGCGAACCTCACATATTTGGGGGTGGAAAATTTTTTAGTGGTACGGTTTTGTGCTAGTCATATAACTCCTATCCGTGAGACGCTCATTAAGACCAAAGTTTCACTCCTATATGTTGTAAAAAATTTTAAATTTGGCACTAAAATTACCTTAACAAGTATTTCTCTCAGTTTTATTACACATCTACTATTAAACAAACAAAAATCAAGCGTAATAGTATCTCTAAAATCGTACTTTTACCCCCCTTACACTTAAGATGAACATTGTCCCCAATGTTCAAATAACAAGATGTAAAAGAAAAAAGTAAAGGAATGAAATCAAATACTCCCCTGATTCGTTCGGTGGATAATGAAGTTACACGGTTAGATCTTCCTCCAAGGTAATGTTGAAGCTCCATGACTAATGCATCGCCATAAGCTTGATTCCATAAACATCTCCTTGTCCAAAATAACCTGTTAAACCTGAGAAAACAAACACGAAAACCTGCATAACATCGGCGGGATAAAATCTATATATAAGGATATAATGCTTGTGGAATGATAATTTTGCAGATTCCTGGAGATTATAAGTTGGAGATTTTAATAAAAACTTTTTAAAAACAAAACTTTCAAAAATTTCTGAAAATTAAATCTGACGCCGTCAGGTTATAAACCCTGACGCCGTCAGAAATGACCTGACAAAAATTCTCATTTTAAGTTTCCGGAAAATTTCTGGAAAAACCTTTACCTTACTTCCTGGAATTCCTGCAAAACATCATTATGACTCGATACAAGCATTTGACTCAAACAAATACTAATATGTATGTTAATTTATTATTACTATGATTCATGTTAATTTGTGTTCTAATAAACCGATTTAGATTTCCCTTACACTTAACTTTTGCAAAATACCTTTATATGTAGTTAAGACGAAGTTAAAAACAAAATAAAGCATTTTCACAAATTAGTTTTGAACATGAATCAATAATAATAAAAATTAAACACACATACGGAAACAAATAAAATCAAACAAACAAATAAATAAACACACAAAGCAAATAAAACAAATAAAGCTTGGGTTGCCTCCCAAGAAGCGCTTTTCTTTATTAACGAGTCTTGTAGCTAGACTCAAAGTCACGCTACCCTATATAAGTGAGCTCGTCATCGAGGACGTCTTTAGGGTTAAGCTTGGATTGAAGTTTCCTATTGGTCCGCTTAGTACGATATATCTTCTCAAACTTCTCTCCATCCGGGTCATACAATGTCATCTTGATATGCCATGACCCATCTCCATCTTTGGGTGGTTTATCCCAATTCCACTTATGATCATCTTCCTCACAAATCCACTTATTCATTCCTAGGTTAATTGGCAAAACTCCTAGGAAATCAATCATCTTTCTAAAAACTAGAGAATCTTCAAATGGATCCAATTCGGTGTCCCTAGCCAAGAGTTGCTCTACCGAATGCGTTCGGTTAACAAAGTCCTCTTCTAGGTAAAATGGGCGTTGGGGTCCTATGAAGTCTCTATCAATCCAAGGTCCATATCTAGATGGTCTCCTATTTGATTCTAGCCAATGTGGTGTTGGTTCCTCACTAGTATCATAGGCATGTTTCTTAACATCATAGACTGACCAAGTATCTCCTTCTCCTACCGCTATCTTGGATTCCTTACAATCAATCATAGCACTAGCGGTCGCCAAAAATCCTCTACCTATCAACAAGGGGCATGTAGGGTCGCTAACCATATCAAGGACGTGGAAATCGGCTAAAATGGTTAGTTTTCCAATGTGCACTAACACGTCCTTAACTACTCCAACCGGGTAAGCAACACTCCCATCCGCTAAACCTATTATCACCTCGGTTTCTTCAAGTTTTCCTAGTTTTAGAGAGGTGTAGAGAGGTAACGGAAGTAGGTTAAGGCTTGATCCAAGATCGGCTAATGTGTCATAAGCCTCCGAATTACCGATCTTGCAAGGTAGAACAAATAAGCCCGGATCATCTAACTTCTTAGGTAGTTTGTTTTGAACGAAGGCGGTCCCTTTTTCGCCTAACTTGAGCTTCTTCTCATCCAACACATCAACAACCGGACTTTCAAGGTGGAGCTCCTTGAATTCTTCGTCAAGGTTTTGAGTGGGAGGTGTTTCAACTATGTTGTTGACCAATTTGGATGTCATAACTTCTTGGTCATTTGGAACGACTTGGGTTTGTTTGAAACACGTGCTCATGGAATTGACCGAATAATATTGTGGACAAGAACTAGGGGACAAAACCGATGAAATAGCGTTGACGTTTAGTTTCGGGTTCTTGACCGTGTTGCTAGGGAGTGCTCCCATTTCTCGGTCATTGAGGGCTTTCAACAAGGTGTCAATCTTATTGGTCATCTCGCTTTGTTTTTGTTTGAAATCGGCTTCAAACTTGGCTAAACGAGCTTCTTGAGATGCCATAAATTGAGACATCAATCCTTCAAAGTTATCGGTACTACCATTGCCGGAAGGATTGTTGTTGAAAGTACGGTTCGAGTTGGAACCGCTTGATTGGAAACGATTAGGTGGGTTGGAAGAATTGGTTTGTTGTGGTGGTGGGTTGTGGGGGTTAAGGATATTACCATCTTCCATGATGTCGAATGGTAATGGTTACGAACAAAGACACGAAGAAAATAGATAGACTAAAGAAAATCTAGAAAAATAAAATAAAAATCTCACTAGAAAGGAATCTAGTGAGTAGACCTAATAGAAATAAAAATTCAACCTAAACAATAACTATTCCCCGGCAGCGGCGCCAAAAACTTGATGCGTGGTTTTGTAACCTTACAACAGGTTTTACCTCTCGAGGGATCTCAAGAGGCTTACAACCCCACCAGGCAGTGTACCTGACCGATGTAGTATAGTGTAGTGGTAAGTACGGGGGATTGATCGTTCTCCACAGGGAATAGTGTTCGTTAGGTATGAAAGACTACTCTAATAGGTCTAAGGGTTGAGGAAGATTCTTTTTTGTGTTTTTATAATTTTTTATGAAAGCAAGTAAAATCTCGGGTTTGAAAGAGTGGGCGGAATTAGTTGCTAGTCAACTAACCCAAAATTACTACGGATGCAAATAAAATAAAATAACAAAAATGAAAATGTGGTGAGAAACTTATGTGTAGAGAAATGTGTTTACTTAGATTTCCTTACTCCCTAACTATCTTTTACCGGTTAATTAGTGTGTATTAGTCGCGTGGATGACGGGTGTATTCCTTAATACCATTCGTGGGGTGGCGTACGTACTTCCCCAACTCTACAAGCTCCTACTTCACTCTTATGTCGAGCCGGCTAGGAAGCTCCTAACATGGGATCACTAGAATTCGCTTGTGCATTAAATACAACCATAAAAACCTTTAGTACGCCTTTGGTTCATGTTTCTTAAGACGTTCAAGCAAGTTACCGAATAGGAAGTTAGCCAGTTTTCTTAAGCCTAACATAGATAAACAATCATCCAATACAACTAACAACACACTAATAACCAATAATCAATAGCTAGGTTTCATTAGATCTAAGCAAACACAAGATAAATTTAGCCTAACATGTTAATCAAAAGACAAGAATAAGATAAAATCAAACAACACATAGACATATTGAATGATTAATTGATAACTTATCTTCAATGTAACATGGAAGATCTCAAGGCAAAAAGCCTTGAAAAAGAAGCTAAAATCGTCTTAGGGTTTTCTCCCAAAATTCCACACACTAAGTTCTCCACTAATGACAAAAAATTAGAAAACTATATATAGATTTTTGGATCTGACGGCGTCACGTTATGGAGTGTGACGCCGTCACCTCGCCGCTTCTAGGGTTCCCGGATGACCTTCTTGACGCCGTCCCTCTTTAGCTCTTCAAAAATCCATTCTGGCTTATCAAGGCTTGACGCCGTCGAACCTTGAACGTGATGCCGTCCCTCTTTGATTTAAGCCGTGACGCCCTTGATCAAGTTAAAGCGTGACGCCGTCAGAATTCACATGCTATTTTCACTGGCTTATCATGAGTAAATTTCACGTCCAACTTTTCTTGCCAAGGCATGACGCTGTCCAGGGTAAATTGTGACGCCGTCAAAGGTAACTTTTAGCCGATTTTTGAGACTTTGCCGTTTTCTTCACTTTTATGCTCCAAAAACGTCCAAAATGCCTCCTTTTCCAGATTTCTCCTCAAAAGTACCTAAAATGACAAAAGGAACGATTTAGGGCGATATTTGATCAAATAAATACGATTTAGGGCTTAAATGACCCCTTAAAAGCGGTACACTTTTCGCTTCATCACTTTCGTTCATCCCTTTAATAAATTTTATTACTCATTCATATATATAAGTCGGTTTCACTATATGAAAAAAGATGATACAATTTTTCACAAACGGGACCAATGGACACTTTCCATGATATGATTAATGACACTTTCTATTGGTGACAGTTTGGAGCGGATAATTCACGAGTCAGTACTAATGGGAGCATTGTTCTCCTATCGAGGTCCGAATACACAAGATTGTAGGTTATTTCTACAAAGGCCGGTACTCTCACATGGACAACTTTACGTGGCTGTTTCAAGAGTCAAGACGATAAAAGGTTTGAAGTTTCTTTGTTGTGACAAAGACAACGAATACACAAATTCGACATCCAAAGTTGTGTACAAAGAAGTTTTTTTGTATATGAATAAGGACCATGTACCTTATTTTTTCTCATACTTTTCATTGTTATTTTTACATATATTACACGAACACTTTTTTTCCCCCACTTTTTGTGTTTAAGATATTTGTTGTTATTCATTATTTATGTACATAATATTAAAATCCGTCAAGTAATATTATGAAGCTAACCCGCCCATCGGGCGGGTTATGAAGCTAGTAAATTAATATAGTATGACCGGATTCGAACACGAGCCTATGGGATTGCACACTTTACGTATGAGAATCGATGTTTAAATAATTAATATATAAAATGTTATATTTAATTATTAATCACAATAAATAAATACTTAACGGTCGTTAGTACTTAACGGGAATTAACTAACGTTCGTTAAATGAGAAGAGATACGAATATATGGAAACAAGCCAAGAAGGATCCGGAATCCCTCTTGGAAACCATAGATCGGCCGAATAGGGGTTCTAGAAGGGTAATCCCCTTCTAACTTGGACTCTAAGTTAACACACTATAAATACAAACCCTTGTATTCATTATATGTTAATCTTGGTTCACCTAAACAACCCTAATTTCTCTCTTCTCCTCTCCCTTGCTCATAACCGGTCGACATTCCTAATTATTAAGGGATTCGATTTGCTTATGACCAACAAAAGTGTTTTGTTTGTTTATTGTGATTCAAGAACCTAGCTTTTCGCATCGAATCGTTAGTAATACGTGTGTACAAGATCGTAGAGAAATCCTACTTTGGATTTTACTGGAACCCTTATTGATTTAGGGATAAATTGATTTACATAAACCCTAATTTATTAGGGTTTATGATTTGATCTTAATTTGGGGTTTTTCATAAACCCTAATTGCATGGATTGCTAAAAGGTACGTATCTCTTTTATATTCGGTTAACTAATTACAAGTATTATGATTCTTATACTTCTGCTGCGTGCTTTTGATGTTTTATGTTTAATATATGATTGTCATGATATATAAATTCTAACAGTGGCATCACGAGCCGATAAATACTATGTAATTAATTACCGAAACACATAAAAATTGAATATTTAAGTGATTATTGCATGTTTTAAGGTTTCTAGGGTTTTTAGTTTTGAAACCCTAATTTTTTTTAACTAAGTCGATCCATATTTAATTAATATAAAAATTTTAGGGTTTGTAAAATTGGTAGAAACCTTAGGTTGCATGCAATATTTTTTATGTGATTAGTTAATGAATAATTGTTCTATGTCATTAATTTTATGCGCATCTTGGGATGTTATTATTGGTTAATAATAGTTTATTTGGATCCATGATGAAAACATGCATGTTTTATCATGGATCAATGGATATTATGCCTTAATTGTTAAGTGTTTTATGTTATCATGCTAATTGTGCAATAATTAATTAGGGTTTATTAGTAATTAATGTATGACATGTTATTTAACAAATAGATTAATTAATTATATAATTAGGAAGACATAAAATTGGGGAAGACCTAATATGCATTGTTTTATTTTTAACTATGTGTGTTATTATATATATTTGTCGTAGGACTTACGCAACCAAATTGTTTGGTGCATGTGCTCCATTGGTACCAAGCTCGAAAACCAATGGGAGTCTTAGATGGATATATACATGTTAGTTGATTTATTTAGCATGTTCATTATTCTAGTTGTTTATTTTTATTAATTGCTTGTTTGTTTATATGTTGTTTTGACATGATTGTAAGCAAAAGGTAATTTTATGAATAGAAAATAAACCGGACTAAATAATGGTGAAATTAGATTTGTTTTTAAGAGTTAAATCTTAAACTTTTAATTAATTGATGGTGTTTATACCAATAGTTAGAAAGGCTCATCCATATTGACAAACTATAAGAGAGGTATAAGGAGGTTGCCATGTATTTGCACCGAAAGAAGCAGGTTTTAATTGGCTTTTTAGCTGACCTCGTTTCTCCGCTTCTTTGTGAGTCAATATGGAGTTACCTACGACTATTTTTATGTATAAATCCATCTTAAGGGTGAATTGACCTTAATTCCACGCACTACTTTGTGGTAATTATCCGAAACACTGGGTCTTTTGACTCATGCAAAAGTACAATATAGTGGATGATAATTTAAGGTAATTCTTTGATTGGTTTACCCAATACATCGATTAAAACTTTGTTGATTTAATCTTAGTGAAATTGTTTAATAAGAAAAGTTTTATTAAAACCTATGATAGGAAGTTGTGTGCATGCTTCTTCGTACATATTTTGATTACACACATCAAATTAGTACCCTTAAAATTTAAGTTTATGCCATCTAATTATAAGAAACACTTGAAGTTACAATTTAGCTTAAGTGAGATCTTAACTAGATTGTAATAACAAGGTAAATCTCCATGTTACGTGAGACCGTATCTGGAAAATTTATAGTTTCTAAATTAGACAACTTAATTGAGTTAGTTAGTGAGATCTATAACTCAATGCATAAGATGGGATGAAACAAGCTTATATTGCAAATAGATTTTTGGCAATTGTAAATCCCATAATGATCTAGGAATTGAAAAATGTTTGTCAATTATTGTTCGACAATTACCTTGTTGAATATTTTCATTACTAGCAGATCAACTGATGTAATGGAACTATGTTAATTAGGATCCTAGTTTTAAGAAAATTCTATGGTTTATATGAATGTTAACCAATGGGTATTTTATTTTCTTAAAGATTTAATTATCGAAAATACTAAAAATTGAATTTTGTAAATTCTTTTAAATGTATTAATTCAACATTAGACCGTAAACGTGGGTTATTCTTTTATTGGTAAATTGATCTACACCCGTAGGAGTTTTTGGCTAGAATCAACTTTACTAAAAGAATAAACCTAGTCTCATTTCCATAAGAGAAGAGTGAGACTCAATCCTATTCCTTTTCATGATTGAGAAAGGTATGATAGGAATGTTAGAATTGTCTAAATTCTAATATATAACTCATAGCAAACTTTAATAGTTAAGAGAATTGCACATCTTATTTTACATAGAGATTTCATTACCCTCTTTTGGTGATTGAATTATTTAGTAACAAATATGACATTTGGTTATCTGGAAAATGTGTATGAAATTTTATGAGTTATTTAATTAGAAGCCAGACAGATTACCGCAAAAAGGTAAAAGGCAAACTAGCATAGTTTATCTAGTTGTTTTGCTTTAACCATTTAAAGGTGCTACATACCATTGTAGGGATGGTAGACCTATTAAGAAAGAAATTGCATGCCCAATTTTTTAAGTTAATAGCATTGATGGATAGTCCATCATCTACATAGTAGAATACACTCTTTTAGTACCTAAGTAATTGTTACGTATGAGTTTTTTCAAAGGTTTAGGAAAGTAAATAGCACACTATTTGTTTTCACTGGTTATGAAACACTTACAATGTTGTCAAATCCAGTGGGAGCATTGTGTTTATTACTGAATAAGGAATTATTATAATGTTCTATAATTCAGTGGGAGCTACAAGGTTTATCATCTTGGTAGTAACCCATATTATCTCTTGAATATCTCAAGATAATTACTTTCCAATTGTAGACACTCATGTTTTAGGGATAGTCATGTTCGTTTCCTTACTAGACAATGAAGTTCTACATCTACTGTTATGCTAATGTCAATGACACAATCATATGATTCACATAAACTAACACGTGTCATGTTGTTTATTTGCTACATGATGTTGTTCCATGCACAAGTGGGAGAAATAATTATTGTGTGCAAGGTACAACACATATTAATATGATTGATGCATTCTCTTGATCGCAAGATAATAGACTAATGTTCTAATAGGACTTATATACTTAAATGTAAGATTATCTTATTCAGAACATGTGTCAAGATGATAACGTAAGACTACTTCAATTTTAATATTTATGTATTCTTAGAATGACATGAATAAATGAAGTAATCTAGTACTACCTCAATTTGAATATTTATGTATTCTGGGAATGACATAAATAAATGAAGTAATAAATTAACTTGAAATTACTATTGAAACCAAGAGATGGTGTTCATGATTACTTTAATTATACATGTTTATATCTTCTTATAAACATGAAGTCTTTAAATTGTTACAAGACTTATAATAATATAAAGTAAGACGTTAACTTGTTATGTCTTCTTAATTAAGACATGTACATGAAGTCATTGATAAATGACTTATAACGTATAAGTGGGATTATAACTGTTTATGTCTTCTTGTTGAGACATGGATATGAAGTGACTTGGTCAAAAGTACTTGTGTTATAAAGCATGCAATTGGCTTGGAAAGTCTATTATACCATTCAGTTTGGCTTAGATAGTAAATAGGTAAGCCAAAAGGAATATGTGTATCTTAGATATTGTTAGATTGTCTTACAATATTAATTCTAATGAAATACTACATGTTAATGGTATGTTCAGTTAGGAGAATAAAAACTCTATTTGGATTGTTTGATTCAAGATAACTATATCTTCTTTTCTTCCAAAAGTTATCAAGGTTAAAAAATTGAGTATGGATTGTATACACTTAATAAGACTCCAACCTATAAGATAAATAAGACACCATTATATTATGAAATGTGATGAATCACATCAAGTCTTAAAAAGAAGTTCTGAATTTGTTAAACTACTTAGGTTATTAACAAACTGGAGTCAGGAACTGTCAATGTGTTTTGTAATGTCCCAAAAGAGAACAATTTAGTGTTGTTCTACTTGCTAAGTATTTATAGATAGTCTCTAAATTACAAAAGGCAAGTGGGAGTTTTGATCTTGAAAAGATAATATTACAAGATACATAATCTTCTAAAATACACCAGTGAATATCATGATGAGGCTAAACATGTAAATGATAGACCTCAAGATGATGGAATTCTCATTCATAGATCTGCAAGGATATCTCAGATATTTGATTGATATGCTGAGGAATATGAGTTACAGGATTATGGTAAACCTAATAATCATTATGATAAATTACCAAATATTGAATTGGGTAATTACTAATGCTATGAATTTTATAGATGCTGTTCATAAAGATAATCAAATTTTAAAAATTTGGTTTATCTTAATTCTAAATAGTTAGACTATAAAATGAAGATGAGTTTCTTCAAAGAGAAGGAAAACTCTAGTGGTTTAAATCTTTGTGTAGAAATCATATGGACAATGTTGTACACATATTTAATGCATGCCTTGTGACAAGATTATTAATTACACTTAAGCAATTAACTGTGATTGAATATTCTTTCCTAGGCATATTAAATACATAAAGATTATAATTGTCATCCTTATTTTCATTATTATGAAATTTGACAATGGAATGTCAAAACTCTTTCTTATGTTATTACTTTAGCGAGGACGGTAAGTAATCGAAAAGGAGTTTGTGAATTCAAATAAATCTTTGGAAGTATACAAAGTGCAATAATTCATGAATGGATTAATGCATGCATCTAGGAGATAAATCTTATGTTTAATTATTAAATCCAAATTTTGATTTATACTTAAAATAAAATAATTCCTATGTATTCTTGAAAGCTAGTGGGAGTATTGTGTTTATTTTCTTAAATCATATATGTTGTATAACATATAGGTAGTAACATTCCATCTAAGTTAAATGTTAAGTTTTAGTTTGGAATGAAACTTCAAAGATTTAGGAAATAAAACATACAACCTAAGAATATATGTTTATTGTTATAAACATGTGCGGTAAATAAATGAATCTAATAGAACATGATATATCATTTCGAAAGTCTAAATGAATACATATCTTTTGATAAATTAGAACATGAATGAAATCTAAGTATGACTCAAAGATTTTTCATGTACATCATGTTATATAGATAAATTGTTGTATCATGCTTGAATACAAGATGATTTGACAACATTGATATCTAATTGGAAGTTATTAGATAACTAGTGTAATGAATATTCTAATAGAATATGTTTGGACATAGAATTACATTCCTCAACCTGGAAGTTGCTCCCAGATTCTATGGATGAACAATATGGCAATTGTTGCGTAATTGTAATAGCCGACAATTAAACGTGAAAGTTTGGAAGACATCAAACATTACACAATAGATATTAAAGTTAACGGATTTTGAAGAGCATATTGTTATTTGTATACAATAATGCTGAGGATGGCACGCACTTTATGAAATATTATGTGGCAATATCAAGTTATTTGAATGCACACATACAAGAACTTCACTAGTTGAATTCCTGAAATAAGTATTCTCAAAATTCCGATAGATCAAAGTTAGTTGAATTTTATGCCTTGCCAACAAGTATAATTGTCATGACTTGAGACATGATTCATCAACTAGAATTATCATGTATTGATCTTTTTAGCATTTGGATAAGGGATAGTGAACAATTATTATTTATAATCAATTAAAATACTTGGTATGTTTATTTTCATTAATAATAGATTGTATCCTATATTTGCATGTTTAAATCCGTGAATAACTCATGTTATTCTAAATAGTCCGTTGTCGATCAATCATATGGGAATATAATTGAATTAAGACAAATATGAGTTTTGGTAGAATATACTTATTTGATGCGTTGGATATGCCAAATTCACATGATATTCAATGAATTATATAGGATGTATTGGCTTATGTATACATAATGCTTATGTAAGATGTATTGGCTTACCAGGATTTTCATCTGCTTCACCCGGGTCTTCTTGAGGATCTTCCTGAGGGTCTTCCTCAGGATCTTCATTTGAGAAGTCGAATACATGATTCAGGGGTGGGGGTGCTTGTTCTGGTACGTCTGGTGCAAGCTCAGGTTGAGCTAGCTCAATCTCTGGAACAACTGGTGCATGGTCAGGTGATGGTAGTGCATGGTCAAGGGTGGCAGGAAGTGACATAATGCCTGAAAAGATAGGCATACGCGGTCGATAAATATATAATATATAAATAACCATTTATAAATAACTATGCCCAGGAAAATAAGTCATAAACGCAGGTAAAACATATAAGGCGATAGCGGAAGTCACAGTGTCAAAAATAATTATAGTTTAGGTAATGAATGCAACTTAATTCTCTATAACTTAGGCTCTGGTACCAATCTGTAACACCCCCAAATTTGGATATGCAGCGGAATAGAAATTTGGGGAGTTACTTATTAGTTTCACAGTCTAAATCATAGAAAACGACCTCTAAAATGAGACGTTTTCGAAAAACAACACCATTCGATAATAGTAAAGAGAAATCAGAGTTTTACAAAAAAATAAGGTCCCAAACATCAGTACATAAACATAAAGTGTTCAAAAGTTATCGAATGGTTTATAATAAAAGTAAGTCTTCAATTATGCAAAAGACTCGATTATGCTTCCCAACCTTTTACCGACATATGGACCTGAGATAAAACATGTTAAAAACGTCAACACAAAGGTTGAGTGAATCCATAGAGTTTAAGTAATAAGCAGTTGATCACAATATAATTCAGTTTATGAAAGTGACTAAGCAACGAATACAAAGTCGGAAATGTTATTTGTGGAAAACTAGAAGGGGGGGGGGGTTGAATAGTTTTACGTATTTTTAATTTTATTGTGAAAACCTTTGTTTACTTTTTTAAAACTTTGATTCGATCTTATGTGAATTCAACTCTTGAACAATATGAACAAATATAAGTAAATGTAAATAAACAATGCAAGTAAAGTAAATGAAATGAAATGAAAGATAGAGATGGAAAGATCAAACCACAACACAAGGATTTATAGTGGTTCGGCTACAAGGACACCTTCCTTGCCCTACTCCACTCCTCGAGTCACCTACTCGAGAGTTCTCTTCACTATGTCAACAAACTCCCTTATGGAGGAGAAAACCTTACACAACTTTCGCTTACACCGGTTTAATGACACAAAGCTAGATGTCGGGTCCCAATCGTAGCTAGAACCAATCTCACAACTTCTACACGACTTATTCACAACTTCTTCACGACGGCTTCACAACTTCTACACGACGGCTTCACAACTTCTACACTACTTCTTTACAACACCACTACTTACTTACACTTTGATCTACTAATTACAACTACACAACACCTTATCAAATACTTTACACAACTACACAATAATATGAATTAAACTATAATACTTCTTCTCTAGTTGTTGAAGGAGTATTCTTCTTTTGCACTTGGATAATAGAAGCTTGGATCACTTAGAAACCAATGCTTAAGAATATATGATCAAAGGATTTAGAAAGATGAGAAGAGATTTAGAACAGAAGGTTTGGGGTACAAAAGGTGAGGAAAAAGTCCAGGATTAGTCCAGTATTTATAGTAAAAAATTGACTGCTGGAGGAGCGGGGCGGTCCCCTTAATTATTAAGGGGGGCGCCTAGGTAATTAAGGGGGTCGCCCCTTATATCCGTTGCCCAGCTTTGTCTTTTTGTGGGGAAGGTTTTTCTGGAACATTTTTGCCATTTTTGGTTGAAAATTTGAATTCATAAATTTATAATGGATTAAACATTTTTATTTAATACCAAAAAATGACTTTCTAAAAGATATAAAATGTTTGTGTCATTTTATAAAAAATCAAGTGATTAAGAAAATGTTCCTTTGATCATATAATGCATTAAGCATTTGTTTATTCATACCTTAAGTGATTGAGTTGTTAAAATAGATATTTACAACTAAATACTTGTTTACGTCATAATATTTCGTTTAATGATTTTACATTTTGTGATTATCAAAACGTAGAGATATCGAAAAATATTAATAACGTGTTTAGGCATTATTTATATCAACAATCTCCCCCTTTTTGATGATTACAAAATCTAAACTCATTAAATTAAAAAAAAAAAAAATTTTAGACAAGTATTTAGTGAGTTTATATCTACTTCTCCCCCTTTTTGTAGAATCAAAAAGGTTATGCCGGCAAGTTTTAGATGCGAAATTTGTCGGAATGAGAACTCCCCCTTGATGTGTACCCCCCCTCGTTCGAGGGCGCCAAGGAGTCGAGCTATGGAATGCTTGCAAGAAAAATATTAGAAGTACAAGTATATATAGCAAAAAAAAAAAAAAAAAGCAAGCATATAGAAGATAAACATTCATTAAGTGGAAATGATGTGTATAAATACACAATCATATAAAAGTACAACATGATTAAAACATACAACAACTAGCAAGTAAGGCATACTACATGATCATTCAAAGAAGACATGAGCTTTCATAGAGCTTGCAAACAAAATGGTGGAAAAATTATTGTTGTTTAAGCATTGCATATGCTTAATTTGGAGAAAATGGAGGAGGTGGTGGTGAAATAGGTGAAGATGGTGGAGGTAGTGGTGGAGGTGTATTGGTTAGCATGTGCTCAATACATGAAAACATGTATTGCATTTCATCTCTAAGACCAAAGATGATGGTTCGGTTGTGGATACAACAAAGGCAAGTATCTCCATGGGATTCAAGTAGACTCCAAGGTACGAGATTGACAAAGAATGGTGGTGTGATTGGTGAGGATGAGAAATGAGCATCAAGAGGTGTGATTGGTGAAAGGGAAATAGCAAGTTCAGCGGATGGAGGTTCTTGAGTGGGAGGTGGTGGTGATGCTCTTTGTGGTGGTGCCATTTGTGGTAAGGATAAGTGTTTGTTAATGTAGTCATTGATGGATGAAGATGAAGGTATGGAAGAAGAGGATGTGCCATGAGTGGAAGGTGTTTTGGATGGTGCATTGGGTGCATTAGGAAATGAGCATTTAGGTGGTGGTGATGGAGTGGTGTTGTCTTCTTGAGTTAGATCAATGAAGAGTTGTTTAGGGGGTATGATGACAATCTTTTGTTTATTTGAAGTCTTAGAGATGGAGGTTTTTGGTGATAACATGGTGGATTAGGATGGTGTTTGATGGAGGTGAAGAGTGATGGAATGAGGAGTTATCATTTGGAGGGAATTTATAGTATGAAAATATGGTTGGTTTGGGTAAGTTTTTGAAGTTTTGTAGTAATATTCCAAAATCAGTTGGGTTATTAAGAGAAATGGTAGCTGAGGCTAGAGAAAGGGGTCACAAGATGCAAAAGGAAACAGTAAAATTTACTGTCCAGATGGCCGATCCCCTTAATTGTATGCCGGCCCCCTTAAATATTAAGGGGACCGCCTAGTAAAATTAAGGGGGCCGCCCATCTGGTGTTTCCCAGGCGACCAAAAATGAAATTTTTTTAGAAAAGGGTCAATTTTTAAGGTGTATTTGCAGCAAGCTCTATTTGGAACATATACACTAGGAATGATCAAATAGTAACAAAAACATATTAAGTAATCATGCAAACATGTAAACTATCATAAGCATATTATAAGCATATCATAAGCATATCATATTAAAAAAAACTAGTAGTAAGGTCCTAACATGATAATAGTTAAACTCCTAACACAATCCAAGATATAAGAAAATAACAAAATAAATGTCAAGTATATCCGAATATATCGGATCAATACCACCACACATAATTGTCTAATAACATCAATGTTCAACTAAACCCACACCAAACATATCTATTTCTTCTTCCCAAGTATCTTCCTGAAGGCTTTTCCTATTGACTTGAATCCACCTCGAACCTCCTGATGCATTTGTTGAGTAGTGTTGAGCAATGAGGTTTGTCGTTCAAAGAGGAGTTGATCGGTTTGTTGGGAAGGAGAAGGAACTTGATAGTCGGTATAATCAAGTTCCGGAAGATTATCAACGAAGGTCGTGGGTGATGGGGTACTAACACGTGATGTGCCTTCCTCCTCATCATCATCTTCCCGATGAGATGTAGAACCACGAGGTGCGAGTGATATAGAGCTACGAGATTTGCCCTTGTCACTTCGAGATCGACGAGGTTGGATACGAACAAGAGGACGCAAGACCGGTTGAACGAACTCATAGATATCACTCTCAAGATGTGGGTAATGTTCCATGACATGATGATAAAGTCGAGTGAGGAACATACCATAGGGAAGATTGGCATTTGGAGTGTTTTTGGCGGAGATGATACGATGAACAAAGAGATAAGCCAAATTGTATTGTTCTTCCGCAACAACACAATACAACATGTGAGCGATGCTCGCCGTGAGATGATCACGGTGACCACCGGTACCAAATGCATTCTCGCGAATGAGTTCTTCCCAACGCTTCATTTCGGGGCTTAAATCTTTGAGGAGGATTTGGTTTGCATGAATGTCGACATTTTTCGACTTGATTCTTCTGCTAGTCGTACCACGTTCTAGCTCAAGAAGTCGACGAATGTCGTCAGGAGTTGGAATCTCAGAATAGTATGGACCATCCTGAGGTCGATGTTGTTCAAGAGAAGAGAGATCCCATTCATTTGAAAAGACGGCTTGACCATTGTGGGGAATTTTGAGGATTTTACCAAACTGAGCAAGAGTGAGAGTGATGAATTCGTTTTGGATCATGAAAGAGATAAGGATATAACCATAGTCATCGGTTTGCACCGTAACTTGGCTATAGAAGTCAAGAACGAAACGAGGAATGATGGTTCATTGATTTTGAAATGACAATCGAGACGAACATTGGTGAACATTCGTTCGATATTGTCGGATTGATAGAAGGATGGATCGACAACTCTTCCCTCATGAATGTTTCTATTTTCAATGGTACGATAGAAACATGCAATGGCAGGAGATATATCGGGAGTAGCGGAGACTTTTGGAATGTATTGTTTGGTTTTGGAAACATCACCAACCGTGGCTTTAGGCATTTTCACCTAAACAAGATAACAACAAGAAAATAAGATTAAGAAAAAAATGTGCATATGTCGTATATACTACTCATGTGGAACGCAAACATACTTCGACTCTAAAAGTTTAATCCTAAGAAGTAGTTTGCAATGTTCCTTAGTTTTAATTTTTAACTCGCTTAAAATGTATTTTATGATGTTAAGGAGTAGTTATAGAGATATTTTGATAAAGAACCAAAAACATCCAAACGCTCCTTTATACATCATAAGCCACTTTGAAATGTGGCTAGACGAACATTAGATTGTATGTCTAGCTATTTTTACGAGTAACTTATTGAAAAGATGAAAACGTAGATTTTGACTCAAAAATACCTTTTAATTTGTTGTGCCAAACGCTCCCTTTACTAAAAAAATAACGACTAATATTTCAATATACATATGAATTATGTATCTTGATAACTCAAAATCACTAGTTACATTAAACTTGACAATTAGTTGTGAAATTTATTTTGACTTAATTTTGACGATTTTATGACCTAATCCAAACACCCTCTTATGTTTATAAAACCATTTTTCACGATTCGAAAAATATATTTTTAGGATTAAAGAGTTGTGATAATATAATGTGGTTAGTTTTAACAAGTGTTTATGGCATGATTCAACAATGTATAATGATGAGTGTCTGTTTACTCATCATTTTATACCCATATTAGACACAAAAATGACCAAAAACACCCAAATAGACCAAATATTACTGCAGATATCCTTGGTTTGTGTTTTTATGTGTTTCAGGTACAAAAAGGTTGAAAACAGGGCAAAAACAGACAAAACCGAGCACGAGATTGGAAGATCAAGAAAAGCTGAGGCCGGGAAAGGAATCTCTAGTTTGGATCACATTTATGCTTGAGTTGTCAAAAGTCAACCCCTAAAAATACCAAAATGACACAAATGGTCCTTGGAAATAATTTTTATTTTTTTTGGCAGCCTTGGTCCTTGGATTTTTAGATTATTACACAAATGGTCCTTAAAGTTTACACTTTTAAACTTTAAATCCTTAAAACCTTATACCCAAAATCCGGACCCTTTAACCCAACCAGGCCCACTTTGAATAATAAACCCAAGCCCAATCATCCCCAACCCGTTTATCCCTTTAGCTAAACCAGGGTCAAACAATGTGGTCAAACCCACCCTTTACCGCCAAACCAAAACCAGAAACCACCACCCCCATGCCTATCCCTGACATCCACCATCACAACACTCCTCCTCCTACTCCACCCAACCTACCCCAGTCCAAAAGTATTTAATGTTTCCCCAACATCACAAGATAACCAGTACACAAGTTGATATCCTCTATCACCTTTTTTGGCGCCAAAATTGGTTTTAAGGGATGAGATCAGTTCAAGCTTATCTAAGGGTCAGAAAAGGATCAGAGAAGAAGACAAGGAAGAACCCAGCTCAAAAGTAGTATAAATAGGACATCTTGTAGCCTTAAATGGCATGTAGAAATTTAGTTTAAGTCGTATTTTAATTTTAATGTTTAATCAGTATAATTTTAAGTTTCTTGTATCAATTTAAGTTTGTTTAAGCCTAGTTATCTCCAAGTTACTCAGCACTGTACTCATTTTTGAAATTAATGAAAGTTCAAAATTTTCTTATAAATCGAATTAAGTTACATTGTTGTTGAAAATCACTCACCAGCTTTCCTCACCTTTCTTATAAGCTTATACAAGCTCATGATAGCTTTTTGTAAGCTTATAATAGTTTAGAATCTGTTTAATTCAAAAAAGTCAAGAAAAGTCAATGAAAGTTAGCAATAGGTCAAAATAAGCAATTATGGAAGTTGCCTGCAATGGAGGGGCAAGATGGACTTTACCTAGCTTATCTGAGATAAGCTAGGAGCTTGTAGCTGCTCTTGATTGAGAGCCCTTGTTTAGCTAGGGTCTCAAGTAAGAAATTTCTAATTTTTTTTGTATTTTATTTAATTTCACTGTTCAACTGCTTATTTGTGTGTTTACTTAGTTTTCTATGCTTATTTGTTCTTTAAATTGTTATTTGAGTAGAATTTGTTAGATATTATTAGTTCAATTCTGTTTTTACTTAAAAATCTAAAAAAAAAAAAAATACAAAAATAGCTAAAATCTAGTTAATGCTTATGTAGTGCTTATTTCTGTTTAAACCTGTTCAATAGTGCTTATTACACCTAGGTTAACTTCTGTCTTTCCAAGTCTTGGCTTAATCTGGCTTTTCCTAGTTAAAATCTTAAAATCAAATCCTTTAAGGGCTGTTTGGGTTATGCAGTCAAACGGGTCAAACCATAGGTTACTGTTCATTTGCATGTTGAGAAACTCTAAGCTAGCTTAGTTTTGCCTATAGAAACTGTTTATAGGTTGTTTTTAGCTAATTTGAAGCCTTTTGAGATTTTGAGTGGAAATTGCTAGTTTCTAGGTTCATCACTGCTCATAACTGCTTATCATTGAGATAAGCAGTTGTGGTTCCATTTTGTGCTATTCCTAAGTCCAAATTAGTGCATTAAGTCAGTATTCAAAAGTTGAAACCATCTCAGTAAGATTTGAACAGGTTTTGACCCATTTTGGTCAAGTCTGCACATTTTGAAATTTTGGCCAATTCAGCTGATTTTCTTTGATTTTTAATTAGCTCAATATAAGTTAAAATAAGCTAAAAATCTGCACTGATATTATTGGGCTGCTCATCTAGTTGTCTCATATTTTTGTGAATCTTTATATCAGCTTTTTATTAGCTTTTTAATAGCTTAAAAAGCCCCATTTTTGCCCTGTGCACAAGTGCAGACCTCATTTTGCTTATTTGGGCTTGATTCAGAGCTTATTTGTTGTAATTATAGCTTATTCCCAGTTTTTTGTTGTAGTTAGATCACACTTTGCTTAACTTAGCTTAATTCAGTTGCCTTTTAGCTTATTTATAGCTTAATAGTCCTTTGGTCCATAAGCTTAGCTCATTTTCTCTTTTAAAGCCCACTGATCTGAACCTTCGCTTATTCTGAGCTTATTTGTGGTATTTATAAATAGTAGTAGTTATAGTAAATGCTTATTTCCTAGTGCTTTTTAAGTAGCAAAAAGAAAAATTCAAAAATAAAATAAAAGCAAAAAAAACTGAGGCCAGGATTCGAACCTGGGACCTCAGCCTCACACACCAACACACTAACCATCCGCCCTTGGGTCTTTTTCAGTTAGTGTTTGCACAAGTTAATTCTTAACTCACTTTTCCATTCAAAGCTATCCGAGCTTTTTAGCTTATTTCCAGCTTATTGGGATAAGCTGGGACCATTGTAGTATTTTTCCGAGGATTTTTTTAGCATCAAGTAATTTCACCAAAAATTTCAGAATTTTCAGAATAGTTTTAGTATTTTTAATTAATTTTCCTTTTAAATTTAGTTTTTAATTCATAATAAAAAATATAAAAGTAAAAAAAATATAATTCTTTTTTCTAAAATTTTCTTTTATCATTTAGGACTTACAAAATATAGATTTGCACTCGTAGGGTTAATTTTTAAAATTTTTTGTTTTTAGGCTCGTTTTTGGTATTCCCGATTTGCGTTTTTAGTGTAATTTTGATGTTTGTATTCTCTTTGTAAATTCACTTTCCATATCTCATTAGAATATTAAAAACTCAAAAATCCAAAATCCACACTTCAAGCACTTTAATTCCTAACCGATAACGAAATCCTCGATTCACACCTCGCTGGGACACGACCCGGGTGATCACTTGCCCGGTATCTCATATCGTATTCACGGGTCTTGTAAGTTAACCTTTTTCCTAAAAGGTTTATTTGTCATTTCCCGCATATCACGCATATCCGTCTGATATTATATATATACTTTAGCACGGATCATATAACAAATTTTTGAATGAGAGTGTTTGGTTTTTCAAAATTTTGACATGAGGGTTTTTGATTACTTAGATTCTAGGTTAATTAAGCATTCTAATCCTATGGGGAGCATTTGGTTATGAGAATCCTAGACTTAATTTCAACAAAAATTCGAATTTGAAAATTTTGAATAAAATACCTAATTATGATTAGACTCAAAATTGGATGAAATTAGACAAAATGTGTGTTGGAAAACTTACAATATATGTTGCTAATCGTGTTGTAAGTGTTTTCCCTTTGCGAATTAAGCCCGAATTGGTGATTTGGCAATTGATTTTGGTGGTTTTGGGTTAGTGTTCTTCGTTCACAGCAGGTAGAGGGAAAAGAGTGTTTGAGAAATGGAGTGTTTGGCAAAATTTTTAAGGAGGAAATTCATTTTTACAGCATCAGATGGCCGGTCCCCTTAAACATTAAGGGGGCCGCCCTCGATAACAAGCCGGTCCCCTTTAACATTAATGGGGCCGCCTACCAAAAACTTGGATTTTTTCGATTTTGTTTCTGACAGTAAAATATTTATATGTATACAGATAGATTTATCATATATCAAAAATACGTTGGGTTTTATTGGCACGAGGAGGGAATACTTGACATATTTTATTAACATTTCGTTAAAAAAATATCTTGAGAATTTTGGATAAAATGATCAAGATGTCAAGTCGACAAAGAGTTTGAGGAATGAGAGGGAATGTGTGTGTGTGTGTGTGTATATATATATATATATATATATATATATATATATATATATATATATATATATATATATATATTATGTGTTAAAGTGGGATGTTGAATGGTGTCGAGAAATGATGAGGTAAAGACGGAGATGAATGCTAACGGCGATGGGAGTTTGTTTCATCCATAGTTTTCTTTGCGCGAAGGTTCAAATTCTACTTCTATGTTGATCCACTCAACTCACTTCTCTTCATCACCATGAGTTTTGTGATAGTGGACATAGAAGATTTTCATGTTGAACGTTAAAGTTCAAGAGAGCCAAGGGGGAAGAAAAGGTTCGAGAACGAACAATTTCTTTTAGTTCTAGATAGTCAACTATTGACGTATCTAGGTTATGAGAGGATATATATATATATATATATATATATATATATATATATAGACTACTCTTTACGTATATACATATATATATATATAGTAATATAGGTATATAAATATGTATATATATATTTAGATATATGTATAAAAGGATTACATACTAACAAACACATAAATATTAACTAAACTAAGCATTTTAGACTAACGGGGGCATGCAATTAGCTAGTTCATCAATCTAAGCATATAATATAGTAGTGAGCATGAAAGAGAGGCATACCTTTTAGTCTTCAATAAATAGTCTTCAAGCGCTTCAAAGTGTTTATATTGACTTATAGAAGTGATGTGCCCGGTTCGGTGCAAGTTTTAAATTTATAAAGGGTGAATTACCGAATCTAATAACAACACATACGAGCAAGTATACTCGTCCGTTGTAGCAAGATTTTGATGGTAAGTCGGGATCGTTCGCAGGGATTTGTATAGTGAATCGAATTGCAAGTTAAAAGCAACAATCTCAAATAAGCAGTAATGATATAATGAAAATTCAAATGATTAAAAACTACACTTGCTTAGACTAGTGTACTCCAATTGACTAATATGATTGTGATAACTTTGGAAAACATGTTGGTTGTGATAATTAGTTTTTACACTAATCTATTGTTCCTACAAATTAAACCTTCGTCAAGATTTTGGTTTATAAAAACAAGCATTACGATTAACCAATCAATTCAAGATCAATTCAAGGTTCATGAGTTGGTGTTCCTCAAACACAAAAACAATCTTTTGTCTAATCAAACAAGCTTAGGAAATGGTCAATACAAAAGGTAACCAATTATAGACAAAAGGTCACAATTGAAAGCAAACTATTAATCTTTCGACCTTTAAAGTGGTTTACAATCAATCCGTTTTGATAGACAAAAGCTTTTTCATTACAATCACAATTAAGTTCCTTTGGTTAATCAAGAATAGTGGTAGACAACAATCATTCATAGACAAATGATTATAACTAGTGGAATAACAATAGTTCTTTCAACCCTTAAGATTACTAGCACTAGTTAAACTTGATTTCCCAAATGTCACTATGAAACTTTATCACAATTAGTTCTTAGAATTGACTTGAAATTGAATTAAAACATGTTATCACAATCGTATGCAAATCAATGAATAATACACATCATCTAAGCAAGTGCACAAAGGCACTAGCCACTCATAGCAAACATAAATGTAAACTCAATAATTTGAACATTAGAAACCATGATTGAAAGTCTTACAATGATTTGGAAATAAGATTACAAGTGAAAGACAATGATTCCACAAGCAATGAAAATGGTAAATTCGACTTTCTCCCTTCTCCTGGACTTATGGACGAATTTCTTAAGTTTCTTCTGTGAATGGTTCTCTCCTAGCACTTGTTTAGCATGTATGTATCTCTCTAGATTGATTGGTATATAAATACTCAACTAATGGTTCCATAAATTGCTCCAACCAAGGGTCTAAGTGCATAAATGCTTCTCTTGCTCTCCAAGTAGTATTGAATGGTTAGAATAATGACAAGAAGGGCCTAGAACCGGAGTTATAAAGTCACAATCCTTAATAAAGAAGTCTTGGGTAAAACAGCGACTTCCAACCGATCGGATGGAATGGTCTACCGATTGGTTGGTCTTCTCGGTAAATCCACTTTCACTCCATCCGAATCGGTTGCGGGCGGCGACTGATCGGATGGTGATGGCTGCTGAACCTATTTCTTGGTCTTTTGCGTATGACTTGTTTCTCGGACGTAGCTCTTGATTCTTCGGTCTTTCTCTTTATCCTAAAGCTTATGAACTTGACTACTTGAACTTTAACTCCTTGAAGTACCTTACGAAGCGGAACTTGACACAAGATTCACATGAAATCTCAAATACTTCCTTTTTCTTCATTTTTGCATCTTTTCCATCCATTTTCCTGTCTTTGGCTACAAATGCTTTGCAAACACACTTTGGTACGATTTAGTAACAAAAGCATATAAATATAACCACAAAACATATATAAAACTACCAATAACGCTATCAAAAACATGTTAGATTTAGGCGTTATCAAATCCCCCACACTTGAACTTTGCTTGCCCTCAAGCAAATCTAGAATTAAAAACAATTATCCACATGGTATGCACCAATGATTAGGAAAATGTGATGCAAATCTATCAAGCACTAGTACAAGCTAGATTCATCATTTTAAGCTTTTATGGTTGAATCATCGAGATGTTTGACAATACCCATATGATTTTCTTGCATGATACACATTACTAAACACCTCACGAAAGGGAAATGAAATATAATTCACTCAAACACTCATTTGTATGATTGGTAGAGTATATAAGCGGAATGACACTCATTTGCTCAGTCATGATCTAAATATTACCATAAGCTTGTACAAGAAACAAAACTACACCGAAATGGTGTGAGCTCCAAGTATACATATCAAAGAGGGCTTTTATTCGGGTTTAAGGCTTAAAGGGATATAAAAGACTAATGCGCCACTATCTCATGCAAAACATAATAGCTTCCTAACAACGAATTCTTGCATCACCAAATAACGGATGGTCACTAGATTGTACCTTGGTTCGCTAACGACGTTACTTGCATAACGGATGGTCGCCAAAATACTCCCTAGATCGCTAACAACGTTAGTTAATTCCTCAAGAAATCGGATGGTTACTACATGTCCATACACTTAATAATTACACAAAGTCAAAAAGGGTAGGATAAGGCATGGGATATATTTATGAAATTGTTTGAAAATAAAAATAGAATAGTCAAAGTCTACGAACCAAATGTTACTAGCTATTACAAACCAATATCATGCCATTTTGTGAAAACTTCATACTTCCTTTATTCATTGTAAAACCCTAAAATCAAAAATGAGTAAAAAGACCAAAATGCCCCTGCTAGTTTAAAATTTAATTAAAAGCTTATAATGTATCAAATAAATTCCAAACTTCTGGCAATGCACATGTTATAATTCCAAATAATTTTCACAACATCATTCAACATTTATACAAGTGGCAAAATGACTAAAATACCCCTAGTAGTGCCGATTGGTTAATATTTAGTTATATTATGATTTAAAATGTATTAAATTACATAAACAAGGAAATAATCAATCAAGAAATTATCCAACCAATTTTTCCGAAATCTTTGGTCCAATCCCCCCCCTTTCACCGGCCATATCATTATTTAGTCAATCCTTATCATTTTTCTTTTCCCTAAACAAATCCGAAAACCCTAAACTCTTCATAAAATTCGTTAGCCTCCATACGATTTTCTGAAGGTGTGTGACCATTTTTCCCGTGTTCTTCATCACCTAAAGGAAGCTAGAAAAATACGTTTGAGGTCGTGTGGTGCTTGGTTCGAGTGTGGTGATTTTCCTTTCTATCGCTAGCACATAAGTAAGTTATTTCGATCATAATTCATTCGACACCTCAAAAATTCGTTTTTCATTTTTCTTGTGTCCCTTACATCATATGTGACCTATGAAAATTGGTTTCAAGATTTTTAGATCGATCGTGAAGCTGTGGTGAATTTAGTTCGTTTTGGCCTATACGCGTGAGCAAGGATTTGTGCTAGCCATTCCTCACGTTCTAAATTCGGTTTGATATTTTTCCTGAGTCTCTTATGATCCTAGAACACCAAATAAAATTATTACAACATGTCATGCATGATCTACGAATTATTTGCTAATTAAATCAATAAAACGTGTGTAATTTATAAAATATAGCATGCGTATTTTTAAGGCTTCGAAATTATTTTATTCTTGTGTAATATAATCAATTATGATCTGGAAAAAATGTTGGAAGAATTATCATGGCTTGAATCTTGAGTTTGGAAATTATTTAGCTAATCGGATTTTGAGAAAAACGTATAAAAGGAAAAAGAAAACACATGCGATTTGATTCTTAGAATTAGGGTTTGTAAATATGATCTTGAATAGTGTTTAATCATGAGGTAATGATTAGATTTGAGTTGGGATCGATTAGGGTTAATTTTGTGAAGAAATGTAATTAACGATTTGAAATTAAATATGAAAGGGTGTGTTTTGTCAATAATAAAACTCATGGGCTATTTTTGTCATGTTATATAAATCATGTATAATCTGTAAAAATTATAAAATGAAGGGTCTATAGGTAAAATTCATGAGTAAATGAATTTAGATGTATTTGTTAATTCGAATTGTAAATTTAAATAATACAAGGACTAAACTTGTAATTTCTGAAAAGTTGTGGTCGAATTGTGTTATTAATGATATTCAGGGACTAAGGTGAAAATTTGGATATTTATTGGGCTAATATGTAATTATTATTAATTAATGATTTTAATGTAAATTTTAAGGACTTAATATGTAACCTTATTAAAATGGAGGGACCAAACTTGTAAATTCTAGAAACTTGGGGCTGTTTTGAATAAATAAATATATTCAGGGAATTATGTGTCATTTTGATAATTTAAGGGCTTGACATGTAACTATTGGTAATTAAATGTTGAAATTGTAAGTTTAAGGACTGAATATGTAATTTTGATAACTAGAGGGACTAAATGTGTGAATCATGAATAATTGTGGATACTTTCTTACAACATGATAAAATAAGTGTTCATGGAGAAATTTTGATAAAATAAGGGGCTAATGTGTAACTATGAATAATTGAAGGGTTAAAGTGTAACTTTTGTAACTAAGGGGTGTAAAGTGTAAATGGTGAAAACCTTAAGGACCAAAAGTGTAAATATGATCAAGATACTTTATTTCCAGCAAATGTTAATCAAATTAAGCCATACACCAAGTATTTCTAAAAGAGGAAACCTTCTAATTATGGAAACTTTCTAAAAATGGAAACTTACTAAAAAGGAAAGTTACTTAAAATGGAAAGATGATCAATTAAGAATGATTTGTAATCCCCTTCTACTCCTCTAGGTGTGAAGAAGGAGAGACTTTGAGCTTTCCCCCATTTCTGTGCTTGTTTCTATTTTGCTTTCGACATAAGGTACGGATACTCTACCCTTTTTAAGAAAGGGTGTCTTATCACCTATGCTTCGATGTTGAGCTGTGAACCTTTGCTATGAACCTTTACTATGACCCTTTTGCTATGAACCTTTTGATATGAACCTTTTCATATGACTTTGAGATTCACTTTTGACATGACCTTGAGATATGCTTTGGTATGACTTTGAGATGAACCCGTTTGCATGACCTTGAGACTTGACTCTTAGTTTGACACCCGAGCCACCTTTTTGTTTCCTAGCCAGGAAGGTAACCTGGCCATGTCTGTGATGCACCACTGGCATGACTCCTGTGTGGGGGAGTGATTTCTCACGCCGTCCCCTTTTATATTATGATATGGCCATTATGATTTTGAGTATTATGATTTTGAGATGACTTTGAGTGGGGGCGTATGGATTGCAATCCTAGATTTGTTATGTTTAGTGGATTTAACTATGACTTTGAGTATGACTTTGAGGTGACTGGTGCATGTGTGCTATACACGCCTTTCACATTTATGGGAGCTGATCACTCCACCCCTTTTGATACATGAGGACACCCCTCATATTATCTGGTTGCCTGAGAGGTATCCCCTCTGATTGTGAGATCTTGACTTTGAGTATTATGATGTTGAGATATGACTTTGAGTATGGGCTCGTGGTGGATGACTATACTATATATCTTCTATTTCTTCTTGCATTGATTATACCTTATGACATTTCCCAGTGCTTCATTATGTTTCTGTTTCATTATCTTTGTTGTATTATGTATCTGTTCACTGGGCTTTGTAAGCTCAGCCGCACGTTTTCTTTTCCGTGTGCGGCAGGTATCTAGCTGGGAGATGGATTTATGCTTGGGATGAGAGTTAGTGGGAGCTTTTGCCTTAGATGATGTCCTACCCTAGTCTTACCATTTAATTCAGTATTTTGATATTGGATCTATTTCGTTATGTATTTCCTTGGGATTATTTATTTCTTTCATTTGAGACTTATGTATTGAATTCCAGTCATGTTGACTTGGATTATTTAATGATTATGTTTATTGGCTTCCGCTGTGATTATGTATGTATGCTTTGATTTGTCACCATAATGTGATGCTTCTACCCTTGCCGGGTTGGGGTGTTACAATTATGGTATCAGAGCCCAGGCTGCGACCTATCGTACATAAGCTTTGGCCTGTGAAACATGTGGACCATAGGATTTGACCCTTAAGTTTTAAGTTTTGACTGGTGAGGCTTTGGGTAGGCATAGGTTTCTGTTTCGTCTTCCATTTCGTGCTTATTTACCTTATTGTTGTTGCTAATCCTTTTTGTAATCGTTCAGATGGTGAACACTCGCTTTACTCAGTACTCTAATGGGGATGATGGCCCCAATTTTGAAGAGATGATAGCCGCTGCTGTGGCTGCTGCTCTTCCGCGAGTGGTGACTGAGGTCACCAATAATATCAGGAATGGGGCTGGTCCTTCTGGAGGTGGTGGTGGTGGTGATGCTCAACCCACTGCTCCACCCGCTGCTCCTCCAGCTGGTATCCACGTGTGGATCGAGAGGTTTAATAAGCTAAAGCCTCTCACCTTCAGGTCCGCTGTTACTCCCCATGAGGCGGAGGATTGGATTACGCACGTCGAGAAGTTGTTCCGTGTTCTGGGATGTGATGATGAGTTTAAAAACTCGTTTGGCCACGTTCAAACTAGAGGGTGATGCTCAGAATTGGTGGACTGCTCTTGTTCAGGCAAAAGGGGATGATTTTGCTGAGACTTGTTCGTGGGCAGATTTTATTGAGGCGTTTTATAAGCAGTACATTCCTATGGCAGAGCAGCTGAGGTATGAGAGGGAATACGGGTCTATTCGTCAGGGTGACCATGAGTCTTCTGGAGATTTCATGCAGCGTTTCTTACGTCTGGCTAGTTTCGTGGGGCCAGAGGTTACTGGGGATTCGGTTCGTCAGGCTCGTCACTTCAAGTGGGCTCTTAAGAAATGGGTGTTAGACCGGATCGTTAACACTCCATTTGATGATGTGGCTAGTGTTCAGGATGCCGCGCGTAACATCGAGTTGTTGCATGCGGACAGGGTGTCTAATAAGCGTGATAGGGATGGTAACCGGGTAGATTCTCGGGGTCGGCAGGACCAAAGGCAGGATTCTCGGGGTCATGGTCGTCAGGACCAGAGACAGGATTTTCGGGGCCGTCAGGACTATGGACGAGATCAGCAGGGTCGCCAGGACCGAGGTGGTGATTATAGGAGACAGGATTCTAGGAACCAGGGTCGTCAGGATTATGGTCGGTATGGTGGTGACCGTCAGGGTCAGGGTGGTAATAATAGGCGCAGGGATTCTCAGCAGTATCAGCAGTCGGGATCGTCAGGTCAGAAGAAGGCTGATGAGATTTTACCTCCTCCTCCTACATGTGCTTCATGTGGGAAGTCGCATCCAGGTCCGTGTTACAAAGCTTCTGGTGCTTGTTTCTGGTGTGGATCTAATCAGCACAAAGTCAAGGACTGCCCTAGGAAGAATGCTGGTGAACCTAAAGTTGATTCTAGGACAGCTCCTACTTCGGGACGGGTTTATTCTTTGACTCGTGATCAGGCGGCTAGCACCTCAGGTACTATTACGGGTTTTCTACATATTGGAGATCGTACTGTTTTTGTTTTATTTGACACCGGTGCGACACATTCTATCATATCCACTTCACTTACAAATAAAATAAACATTAAACCCACAAAATTAATGAGTCGTATATCTATTGCTACCCCGATGAAAACTCATGTGATTATTGATGTTGAGTATGTTAAGTGCCCTCTTCGTTTCGATGATCGTATTCGTCCTGCGAACCTTCTTCCCATTGACATGGTTGATTTTGATATTATTCTGGGCATGGACTGGTTAGCTGCCCATAAGGCGACTATTGATTGTTATGCTCGTAAAGTGATCTTTGGTGATCTTCATTATCCTGATTATGTTTATTCTGGTTCCCAACCTCTGAAATCTGTAAAGATTATTTCGGCTATGAAAGCCCGAACGTTGATCTCGCATGGCTGTCTTGGTTTTCTTGCTTCTATTAAAGATACCTCTGTTGATGTTCCTAGCATTGATAGTATTCGAACTGTGCGCGATTTCGCTGATGTATTTCCGGATGAACTTCCTGGCATTCCTCCTGTCAGGGAAGTCGAATTTAGCATTGATCTGGTTCCGGGTGCTGAACCCATATCTAAAGCTCCTTACCGCATGGCACCGATTGAATTAAAAGAATTAAAGGAGCAATTGCAAGAACTGTTGGAAAACGGTTTTATTCGTCCGAGCGTATCTCCTTGGGGTGCTCCCGTGTTGTTTGTTAAGTAGAAAGACGGGAGCATGCGTCTTTGTATCGATTATAGAGAGCTTAACCGCATTACGATTCGTAACCGCTATCCTCTTCCTCGCATTGATGATCTATTCGACCAGTTGCAAGGAGCGAGGCATTTCTCTAAAATTGATCTGAGGTCTGGATATCACCAGCTTAGGGTGAGGGAGCAGGATGTTCCCAAAACGGCCTTTCGCACTCGGTATGGTCACTATGAATTCTTGGTTATGCCTTTTGGTCTGACCAATGCTCCTGCTGTGTTTATGGACCTAATGAACCGGGTATTCCATGAATTTCTCGATAAGTTCGTCATTGTCTTCATAGATGATATCCTTGTGTACTCTAAAACCGAGGCGGAGCACGAGCAACATCTTAGTATGGTTCTGGAGATTCTTCGACAGCAGAAATTGTATGCGAAGTTTTCGAAGTGCGAGTTTTGGTTGGATCGAGTGGCTTTCTTGGGTCACATTGTTTCTGCAGACGGCATTACGATGGATCCGGCAAAGGTTGAGGCTATCACAAAATGGCCAAGACCTACAAATGTGACGGAAGTGAGGAGTTTTCTGGGTCTCGCTGGGTATTATAGGAGATTTGTTGAGGGCTTTTCACGTCTTGCTTTGCCGTTGACACAGTTGATGAGGAAAGGGGAAAAGTTTATTTGGACTGATGAACGAGAGAGTAGTTTTGAGGAGTTGAAGAAGCGGTTAGTGTCGGCACCTATCTTAACTCTTCCATCAGGTTCCGGCGGTTTTCAGATTTATAGCGATGCATCGAAGAAAGGTTTAGGGGGTGTTTTGATGCAACATGGTAAGGTTATCGCCTATGCTTCAAGGCAGTTGAAGCCTTATGAGGTGAACTATCCGACGCATGATCTAGAGTTAGCAGCTGTGGTGTTCGCGCTAAAGATTTGGCGCCATTATTTGTATGGAGAGACTTGTGACATTTTCACTGATCATAAGAGTCTTAAATACATCTTCACCCAGAAAGAGTTGAATATGAGGCAGAGGCGTTGGTTGGAGCTTCTGAAAGATTATGATGCTAATATTCAGTACCATCCCGGTAAGGCGAATGTGGTCGCTGATGCTCTGAGTAGGAAATCCGGTATGATCGCGAGTTTAGAGTTTGAGCCTCGTATTTTGCATGATTTAGAGCTTCTTGATGTGGAGTTTTGTGTTCGTGGTCACGGCGGTTATTGGGCTAGCCTTACGGTTGAGTCCAATCTTATCTTGCGAATTAAGGAGGCTCAGAAGGAGGATGGTGAGTTGTGGGCTATAGTTCAAAATGTTGAGGACGGCAAGCAATCAGAGTTTAGAGTTGATGATTCCGGTGTAGTGTGGTTTGAGGATCGTCTCTGTGTTCCCAACGATCCTGAGCTTAAGGAGGCTGTTCTATCAGAGGCTCATAGTTCCCCTTTCACCATACATCCTGGTGCTACCAAGATGTACCGGGACCTTAAGCAGCACTTCTGGTGGGGCGGTATGAAACAGGATGTGGCTTCGTTTGTGTCTAAGTGTTTGACTTGCCAGCAGGTCAAGATTGAACACCAGAGAGCTAGTGGGTTGCTTCAACCATTGGAGATTCCGAAGTGGAAATGGGAGGAAATTTCCATGGATTTTGTGACTGGTTTACCTCTTACTCGTAGGAAGCATGATGCGATTTGGGTGGTCGTCGATCGACTAACCAAGTCTGCTCACTTCCTCCCTATTCGTGTGGACTACAGTGTTAGTAAATTGGCGGACATATTTCAGCAGGAAATCGTTAGGCTTCATGGCATGCCTACGGCTATTATATCAGATAGGGATCCTCGGTTTACGTCACGCTTCTGGAAGGGATTGCATAAGGCATGGGATACGCGCCTTAAGTTCAGTACAGCTTTTCACCCTCAGACGGATGGTCAGTCGGAGAGGACCATTCAGACTTTAGAGGACATGTTGAGAGCATGTGCCTTAGAGTGGACTGGTAGCTGGGACGATTATTTGTGTTTGGTAGAGTTTGCATATAATAACAGTTGGCACGCGAGTATTCGTATGGCTCCTTTCGAGATGTTATATGGTCGGAAATGTAGGGCTCCGGTTTGTTGGAACGAGGTAGGTGAACGCGTTATTGAGGGACCGGAGTTAGTCCAGATCGCTACTGAGAAAGTGGATGTTGCTAGGGAGAAGTTAAAGGAAGCTAGGGCCCGTCAAAAGAGTTACGCTGACAAGCATAGGCGTGACTTGGAGTTTCGCGTTGGTGATCGGGTATTTCTTAAGGTTTCGCCGTTCCGAGGGGTTAAACGTTTTGGGATTAAGGGCAAGCTCAGTCCTCGATTCATCGGACCGTTTGAGATTTTGGATCGCATTGGAGAGGTTTCGTATCGTTTGGCTCTTCCTCCGCAGTTATCACATGTTCACGACGTCTTTCATGTATCTCTTCTGAGGGGATACAATTATCATCCTCTGCATGTGGTGTCTTACCCTCTTGATCAGATTCAGCCCGATATGTCTCTTCCGGAGGAGCCGGAAGCTGTTCTTGATCGCCAGGAGCGAGTTATGAGACGTAAAGTCATTCCTTTTGTTAAGATTCTTTGGCGGAATCACCCAGAGCGGGAAGCTACCTGGGAGACCGAGGAGTCTATTCGAGCTAGTTATCCTCATTTTGTTTTCTGATTCTGGTATGTCTCTATTTTGTTTCCGACTCGTTTCATTCTGATTCTTTGCAAATTTCGGGGACGAAATTTTTCTTTTAGAGGGGAAGAAGTTGTAAAACCCTAAAATCAAAAATGAGTAAAAAGACCAAAATGCCCCTGCTAGTTTAAAATTTAATTAAAAGCTTATAATGTATCAAATAAATTCCAAACTTCTGGCAATGCACATGTTATAATTCCAAATAATTTTCACAACATCATTCAACATTTATACAAGTGGCAAAATGACTAAAATACCCCTAGTAGTGCCGATTGGTTAATATTTAGTTATATTATGATTTAAAATGTATTAAATTACATAAACAAGGAAATAATCAATCAAGAAATTATCCAACCAATTTTTCCGAAATCTTTGGTCCAATCCCCCCCCCTTTCACCGGCCATATCATTATTTAGTCAATCCTTATCATTTTTCTTTTCCCTAAACAAATCCGAAAACCCTAAACTCTTCATAAAATTCGTTAGCCTCCATACGATTTTCTGAAGGTGTGTGACCATTTTTCCCGTGTTCTTCATCACCTAAAGGAAGCTAGAAAAATACGTTTGAGGTCGTGTGGTGCTTGGTTCGAGTGTGGTGATTTTCCTTTCTATCGCTAGCACATAAGTAAGTTATTTCGATCATAATTCATTCGACACCTCAAAAATTCGTTTTTCATTTTTCTTGTGTCCCTTACATCATATGTGACCTATGAAAATTGGTTTCAAGATTTTTAGATCGATCGTGAAGCTGTGGTGAATTTAGTTCGTTTTGGCCTATACGCGTGAGCAAGGATTTGTGCTAGCCATTCCTCACGTTCTAAATTCGGTTTGATATTTTTCCTGAGTCTCTTATGATCCTAGAACACCAAATAAAATTATTACAACATGTCATGCATGATCTACGAATTATTTGCTAATTAAATCAATAAAACGTGTGTAATTTATAAAATATAGCATGCGTATTTTTAAGGCTTCGAAATTATTTTATTCTTGTGTAATATAATCAATTATGATCTGGAAAAAATGTTGGAAGAATTATCATGGCTTGAATCTTGAGTTTGGAAATTATTTAGCTAATCGGATTTTGAGAAAAACGTATAAAAGGAAAAAGAAAAACACATGCGATTTGATTCTTAGAATTAGGGTTTGTAAATATGATCTTGAATAGTGTTTAATCATGAGGTAATGATTAGATTTGAGTTGGGATCGATTAGGGTTAATTTTGTGAAGAAATGTAATTAACGATTTGAAATTAAATATGAAAGGGTGTGTTTTGTCAATAATAAAACTCATGGGCTATTTTTGTCATGTTATATAAATCATGTATAATCTGTAAAAATTATAAAATGAAGGGTCTATAGGTAAAATTCATGAGTAAATGAATTTAGATGTATTTGTTAATTCGAATTGTAAATTTAAATAATACAAGGACTAAACTTGTAATTTCTGAAAAGTTGTGGTCGAATTGTGTTATTAATGATATTCAAGGACTAAGGTGAAAATTTGGATATTTATTGGGCTAATATGTAATTATTATTAATTAATGATTTTAATGTAAATTTTAAGGACTTAATATGTAACCTTATTAAAATGGAGGGACCAAACTTGTAAATTCTAGAAACTTGGGGCTGTTTTGAATAAATAAATATATTCAGGGAATTATGTGTCATTTTGATAATTTAAGGGCTTGACATGTAACTATTGGTAATTAAATGTTGAAATTGTAAGTTTAAGGACTGAATATGTAATTTTGATAACTAGAGGGACTAAATGTGTGAATCATGAATAATTGTGGATACTTTCTTGCAACATGATAAAATAAGTGTTCATGGAGAAATTTTGATAAAATAAGGGGCTAATGTGTAACTATGAATAATTGAAGGGTTAAAGTGTAACTTTTGTAACTAAGGGGTGTAAAGTGTAAATGGTGAAAACCTTAAGGACCAAAAGTGTAAATATGATCAAGATACTTTATTTCCAGCAAATGTTAATCAAATTAAGCCATACACCAAGTATTTCTAAAAGAGGAAACCTTCTAATTATGGAAACTTTCTAAAAATGGAAACTTACTAAAAAGGAAAGTTACTTAAAATGGAAAGATGATCAATTAAGAATGATTTGTAATCCCCTTCTACTCCTCTAGGTGTGAAGAAGGAGAGACTTTGAGCTTTCCCCCATTTCTGTGCTTGTTTCTATTTTGCTTTCGACATAAGGTAGGATACTCTACCCTTTTTAAGAAAGGGTGTCTTATCACCTATGCTTCGATGTTGAGCTGTGAACCTTTGCTATGAACCTTTACTATGACCCTTTTGCTATGAACCTTTTGATATGAACCTTTTCATATGACTTTGAGATTCACTTTTGACATGACCTTGAGATATGCTTTGGTATGACTTTGAGATGAACCCGTTTGCATGACCTTGAGACTTGACTCTTAGTTTGACACCCGAGCCACCTTTTTGTTTCCTAGCCAGGAAGGTAACCTGGCCATGTCTGTGATGCACCACTGGCATGACTCCTGTGTGGGGGAGTGATTTCTCATGCCGTCCCCTTTTATATTATGATATGGCCATTATGATTTTGAGTATTATGATTTTGAGATGACTTTGAGTGGGGGCGTATGGATTGCAATCCTAGATTTGTTATGTTTAGTGGATTTAACTATGACTTTGAGTATGACTTTGAGGTGACTGGTGCATGTGTGCTATACACGCCTTTCACATTTATGGGAGCTGATCACTCCACCCCTTTTGATACATGAGGACACCCCTCATATTATCTGGTTTCCTGAGAGGTATCCCCTCTGATTGTGAGATCTTGACTTTGAGTATTATGATGTTGAGATATGACTTTGAGTATGGGCTCGTGGTGGATGACTATACTATATATCTTCTATTTCTTCTTGCATTGATTATACCTTATGACATTTCCCAGTGCTTCATTATGTTTCTGTTTCATTATCTTTGTTGTATTATGTATCTGTTCACTGGGCTTTGTAAGCTCAGCCGCACGTTTTCTTTTCCGTGTGCGGCAGGTATCTAGCTGGGAGATGGATTTATGCTTGGGATGAGAGTTAGTGGGAGCTTTTGCCTTAGATGATGTCCTACCCTAGTCTTACCATTTAATTCAGTATTTTGATATTGGATCTATTTCGTTATGTATTTCCTTGGGATTATTTATTTCTTTCATTTGAGACTTATGTATTGAATTCCAGTCATGTTGACTTGGATTATTTAATGATTATGTTTATTGGCTTCCGCTGTGATTATGTATGTATGCTTTGATTTGTCACCATAATGTGATGCTTCTACCCTTGCCGGGTTGGGGTGTTACATTCATACTTGATTCACTTAGCCCATTGGCTTATTCTTGTCACCTTATAGTTGCAATGACTTTTCCTCTTTTTTCTCTTTTCCTTTTTTTTTTTTTTTTTTTTTTTTTTTTTTTTTTTTTTTTTTTTTTTTAACTTGTCATCTTATAGTTGCAATGACTTTTCTCGTATAACAACCTTCGGAGTTTACGCTTCCTTAGAACTTTCATGATTTCCACATAACATCCATCTTTCCAAATAGCTAGCAACCAACCAAGATTTGACTAAAAATAAGGCTAGGCTTAAAAAGGTGTAAAATCTTTTTGAATTTTTCTGGATTGTATCAAAAGAAAAGATAGGCTCGGCGGGTGTAACTAGGGGTATCTATCATTAAAGATAAATGCTAACAAATGGGTCCATATGAGTGGTTAACTAGCCCATGTAGCTAGCTAATATAGCATTATATGAAAATGAAAGCCATTTGGGATAAAACCTAAGATTGCCTCTTATCACGCATATACACTTATATCACAAACGAAATGTGATCTCACAACGGTCTCGTAATGATTTACAAGCACAAGTTCTAGAATAAATAAAATCACCGGCACACTCATAGCAAAAGATCTAAGCATAAAAGATGTATGCTGTATATAGAACAGGCTCAAATTCTCACACTTTAGTGGAAAGGGCTATAATCTGTGCTAGCTAATGTTATCGATCCCAGAATGGATTGCAATATTAATCGGGACACATCTCGAATTTTCAAAATTACAGATTTCACTAGTGGATAAATCCAGTTATTCTAGAATATGATCTTTAAAATGACAAAAGACTAGATTACAAGGGCAAACAAAATTTTAAAATTCAGCTCAAAACTACAATCTATCCTTATTTTCCTATTCACCCCCCCACACTTAAGTTAAGCATTGTCCTCAATGTGATAAACGACAAAGAATGAAATAGGGAAATAAGAGAATAAACCGTATTTTCTTCTCATGAGGAGTCTTGATCCTAGCGTCCAAGCTTCGAAATCATTATCTGCAGTAATCTAAAAACAAAAGAAACACACATACGAAATATTTCTTCGCTTATTCAAAAGGCAGTGATACACCCCCACACTTAAGTTCAACTAAGCAATTTAGAAAAAACTTTGGGGTTTAATCACTAGAAAATAAAAATGAAAAATAAACATAGCAAACACACGGGTTGCCTCCCGAGAAGCGCTTGTTTTATTAACGAGTCATCAGCCGGACTCGAACTTCTCTTTCTTCATGTTGGTGTTGACTTCTTCATTAGAAATTTTGGAACGTACAGCACATTTCCAATCACTATTCCCTCTCCAGTTTCATCTATGTATTCCAACTTAACTTTCTCCCACGGTCTTGGTAGAACATCATAGATATAACCAGAATCTTCGGCCCACGGAGTGTTTTTCTTGAAATCGGCCGGAAAGGGTGACATAAAGGTTATAGCTTCATATTCTGATTCAGGCGGAATCTCTTGAATAGAAACTTCATTCATTTGCTCCTTGTCATAGTATAACTTAATTCGGTGCCCATTAACAATGAAACTTCCACCATGTTTGTCATGCAATTCAACATATCCGGATGGAAATCCATGCTTCACTGTATACGGTCCGAACCATTTCGGTTTCAGCTTGGGAGCTTTGAACTTATACTTCATGTTAAAAAGCAGAACTTTGTCTCCAGCTTTGAATTCTTTTCTGATTCTTAGCTTTCTGTCATGATAAGCTTTTGTTCTTGCTTTGTAAAGTTTGGAGTTCTCATAAGCTTGTAGTCTAAGCTCATCGAGTTCATGCAATTGCAAAAATCTCTTTTCTCCAGCTACTTTGAGGTCTGGGTTACAATTTCTCAATGCCCAGTAAGCGCGGTGTTCGATTTCAAACGGCAAATGACAAGTTTTTCCATACAACAATCTGTATGGTGTTGTACCAATTGGTGTTTTATAAGCCGTGCGAAATGCCCACAGAGCATCATCCAGTTTTCTCGACCAAACGGCGGGATTGTCTTTAACCGTTTTTTCAAGTATCCTTTTTAAGGCTCTGTTGGTATTTTCGACTTGACCACTTGTCTGTGGGTGATAAGCTGTAGCGAAACGATGATGAACTCCATATCGCTTCATAATTTTCTCCATTTGTTTATTACAGAAATGGGTTCCACGATCACTTATCAAAGCTTTAGGAATTCCATAACGAGCGAAAAGCTTTTTGAGAAAATTAACAACTACTCGTGCATCATTTGTGGGTAGAGCTTCTGCTTCAGCCCATTTGGAAACGTAATCAATAGCAACGAGAATGTATTCGTATTTGTGTGATTTAGGAAACGGTCCCATGAAATCAATTCCCCAAATATCGAATAATTCGCAGACCTGAATGCTCTTCTGAGGCATTTCATCTCTTATCTTCTTTTAATTCTTCCTGATTTGGATTTTCTAAACGAGATAGATGATCAGCGGCTAGATTTTCTGCTCCTTTCTTATCTTTGATTTCGATATCGAATTCCTGGAGTAGTAAAATCCATCGGATGAGACGCGGTTTAGCATCTTGCTTCTTAAACAGATATTTTAACGCTGAATGATCGGTGAACACGATTGTTTTCGAAAGGACAAGGTACGATCTGAATTTATCAAAAGCGAAAACAACGGCTAACAATTCTTTCTCTGTAACTGTGTAATTCTGCTGAGCATTGTTGAGTGTTTTGCTGGCAAAATATATAGGACGAAAATGTTTCTCTTCTCGTTGTCCTAATACGGCTCCAACAGCAAAATCGCTTGCATCGCACATAAGCTCGAATGGTAGTGACCAATCAGGTGAAACCATAATGGGTGCACTAGTCAGTTGTGTTTTCAATGCTTCGAATGCTTTCATACAATCTGCATTAAAATCGAAAACAACATCTTTTTCAAGAAGTTTCGTCATTGGACGAGATGTTTTGGAAAAATCCTTAATGAAATGACGGTAAAATCCTGCATGTCCTAGGAAACTTCTAACGGCTTTGACGTTAGTTGGGGGTGGCAATTTGGTAATGACATCGATCTTTGCTTTGTCAACCTCCATTCCTACACTAGAAATTTTGTGTCCTAACACAATTCCTTCAGTTACCATGAAATGACACTTCTCCCAATTGAGAACAAGATGTGCAGCTTTACATCTTTCAAGCATTTTATCGAGGTTAGAAAGGCAAGCTTCGAATGAGCTTCCGAAAACTGAAAAGTCATCCATGAAAACTTCCATAGACGTTTCAAGCATATCTTGGAATATGGCAATCATACATCTTTGAAAAGTCGCGGGGGCATTACATAATCCAAAAGGCATACGTCGATAAGCGTAAGTTCCAAAGGGACATGTGAATGTGGTCTTTTCTTGATCAGCTGGATCAATAGGAATTTGGAAATATCCTGAAAAACCATCAAGAAAACAAAAGTATTTGTTTCCTGCTAATCTCTCAAGCATTTGATCCATGAAAGGCAAAGGAAAATGATCTTTTCTGGTGGCTTTATTTAATTTTCTGTAATCAACACATACTCGCCATCCGGTGACAGTTCTAGTAGGAACTAGTTCATTCCGTTCGTTGGTCACAATAGTCATTCCTCCTTTTTTCGGAACACAGTGAACAGGACTCACCCAAGGACTATCCTCGATGGGGTAAATGATACCTGCATCAAGCAGTTTGATGATTTCTTTTTTAACAACTTCTTTCATGTTGGGGTTGAGTCGACGTTGTCTTTCTACAACTGGTTTGGCATCTTCTTCGAAATTGATTTTGTGTTTGCAAAAATCAGGACTGATTCCTGGGATGTCAGAAGTTTTCCACGCAAAAGCTTCTTTATGCTTCTTAAGAACTGAAATCAGACATTCTTTCTCAAAATCATTTAGCAACGAAGATATGACTACTGGAAGTAGCGAATTGTCTTCCAAGTAAGCATACTCAAGATTTTCTGGCAGTGGTTTCAACTCAAGATCAGTCGGAGGTTCTTGAAGTGATGTTTTGATCCTCATCTGATCATTAAGACTGATTTCCTCAAAATCTTCTTTCTATTTTCCTTCCTTCTTCTTCTTCTTCTTCGTTTCTTCTTCAATCTTAACTTCCATAAAATCATCGCATACTTCTTATCAAAAGTTAGTGTTCACTAATCTTCTCTGAAATAGTCCATCAATGGATCAGAATCTTCAGTTAAATGCATCCAAATTCTCTCTCAGTGACTTCATCGATTACATCCAATGTTTATAACAAGTGCATCACTGGAATGTGATATTTCCCATTGCTTTATCGATTAAGAACAAATGGATTCTTACTCCCTCTCCAACTCTAAGATTAGTTCTCTTCCTTTTACTTTGATGATCGCCATATGTGTGTTATAGAAAGTCTTCCTAAAATAAGTGGTATCTACAAATCTTCCTCCATTTCTAGAATTACAAATCCACGGAAAATGAATTTACTACTGGACAAGCAATTCTCAGCAATCCAACAGGATATTGTAAGTGATTAGCTAATCGGTACTATCCTTTGGTTTCAAGGTATTGATTGAAAGTTTCGATACAGCGAATAAGGCATCAATTGATTGCCTAAGTCGGCTAAAGCATCGCATGTGATGTTGTTTATATGATGGAATCAGAATTCTGAGGGATTCTCAGTTTTGTGGAATTTTTTTGAACATAGCTAACATTCTCATGAGAAATCGGATATGTATTGTTTGTTTTAAGAGTTCTTGCAAATTTCCGTATGGGCATTCCACTAAAACATCATGAAGGTACTGATCTAACTTTGATTATTCAAAAATTTTGATAAGCTCCTATTCTTCTTTTAGGCTCGTGGAAGGAATTTTGAGTTCGTAATGTGTTTGTGGTTTTGGGTTGTTGGGTGTTTAGTTATTTTCTCTGATCTCTGATTCATTCGATGAATGATAATTGTGGTGTTGGTTGGGTTGGGTGGTGGATCATAAGACAGGCCACTTCTTGTGAATACAGCATTGATATGCTCATTTCTGGTTTGTGGTGGACGATAAGTCTTATCATTCGATGATGATGATGGTTTTGGGTTGGTTTGGGTGTTACTAGGCAACGAACCTGATGGTCGTGAAGAAATTTGATCAGAGAGTCTCCCAAATTTGTTTTCAAGATCTTGGATAGATGCTTGATGATTTTTCTGACCTTGCTCAACTTTGGTTTTGAGATTGAAAAATTGATTCTTGACGAACTCGTTGGTTGATTTTTGGGCAGTGACAAATTCTCTCATCATTTTTTCAAAATCTGTTTCTTCAGGTTTCTTGTTGGAACTTTGTGAGGTTTGGTTCTCTACTTTTGGTTGGGACTCATGGTTGTTATCCCTTTGTCGGCGATCTTGCCAATTAGCAGAGTTTCTTCCGTAATAATTTCCTCGATATCCTCCTCCTCGGTATCCTCCTTGGATATAATTAGCTTCTCCTTCTTTTGGTTGATCCATAGGTTGATCATCGCATTCTGATGATGGGTGGTTACCTCCACAGTTGTTACAACCATCTCGCATTTCTTTCATCTCTCCTCTAAGATCTTTGTATTGCGAATCGATTTTGGAAACCAAGGTTTCCATTTTCTCCATGAGTTTAGATGAATCAGAACTTTCGGCGAAAGCAACAGTTTTTCTTAAGGGTTTTGTCTTGGCATCTTTTGACCAGTCGAGTTTGAGAAGAACTCGGTCTTCAAGCAATTGATATGCCTGGTTAGGAGTCTTATAAAGAAAAATTCCTCCAGCATCAAGAATTCCTTGAGATGTTTCATCAAGTCCATGGTAAAAGATTTGAATAATGGTTCCCCGTCCTAAACCATGTCCATGACAACTTCGAAGTAAATCCTTCATACGAAGCCAGGCTTCGACGAGTGATTCGTTAGGATTTTGTGTGAAAGCACGAATTTCTCCCATGAGTCGATCAAACATTGCAGGTGGAAAGAATCGGCTTACAAAAGCTTGCCTCATCTCCTCCCAAGTAGTGATGATTCCTGGTGTTAATTCGTTATACCACACTTTTGCATCTCCAGCAAGTGATGACGGAAAAAGTTTGAGTTTAATGGCGTCTACATTTGTATCACCATATCGGAACATGCCACAAATTTCAATGAATTCGGCAACGTGTTTGTGAGGATCGGCCCTCGAACGGCCATCGAATTGACGGTCTTTGATCATAGAAAGATGGTGACCTTTCACGGTGAAATTGTCACCTAAGTTGACAGCAACAATAGCAGCTCCAGGAGTTGGTGCTACGGCTCGGTTTGCTTCCCACATGGGTCTATCGTCAGCCATGGGAAAAGGTTGGTAAGTGAATGGGTTGTAAACGACTTTGGCTTCAAAAAGGTTATCAAACGTTGGGTTTGGTACTCTTGGTACACGATTGGCTAGTGGAACAAAGGGTGTTCTTCTTCTTCTTTGTCTTCGGACTAAACGTTCGGGATCTGAAAATGGTGGAATTGGTTCTACTCCAGTTGATCGAGTGTTCATACAATTCCCCAACGAATCGAGGCAATGTCTAAACAAACGAGCAAAGAATGAAAACAATTTGAAAAGTTCAGAATCGTCTAACCGATCGGATAGAACAATCTACCGATCGGATAGATCTCTCGGTAAATTGGATTTGAAGGATCCGATCGGATGGAAGTGTCCGCCGATCGGATGGTTCTCTCGGCAAATTAAAATTTTGGAAAAACTGATCGGATGGATGAATAACCGATCGGATGGGCAGCTCAATAAAACTTTTTTTTTTTTTTTTTTTTTTTTTTTTTTTTTTTTTTTTTTTTTTATGAAAACTAACTATATGAGAATTGCTCCAACCAAGGGTCTAAGTGCATAAATACTTCTCTTGCTCTCCAAGTAGTATTGAATGGTTAGAATAATGACAAGAAGGGTCTAGAACCGGAGTTATAAAGTCACAATCCTTAATAAAGAAGTCTTGGGTAAAACAACGACTTCCAACCGATTGGATGGAATGGTCTACCGATCGGTTGGTCTTCTCGGTAAATCCACTTTCACTCCATCCGAATCGGTTGCGGGCGGCGACCGATCGGATGGTGATGGCTGCTGAACCTATTTCTTGGTCTTTTGCGTATGACTTGTTTCTCGGACGTAGCTCTTGATTCTTCGGTCTTTCTCTTTATCCTAAAGCTTATGAACTTGACTACTTGAACTTTAACTCCTTGAAGTACCTTACGAAGCGGAACTTGACACAAGATTCACATGAAATCTCAAATACTTCCTTTTTCTTCATTTTTGCATCTTTTCCATCCATTTTCCTGTCTTTGGCTACAAATGCTTTGCAAACACACTTTGGTACGATTTAGTAACAAAAGCATATAAATATAACCACAAAACATATATAAAACTACCAATAACGCTATCAAAAATATGTTAGATTTAGGCGTTATCAAGAAGCCAATCATAGATGAGATACCGAATTTCTCGATGATTTGACAATTTAGCCACTTGGTCTCCATTGTCTATTTGGTCCATAGTTGTTTGAACCAAACATGGTTTGCAATTGACTAGGATGCATATATGGTGGAAGTATTCCCCAAGGATTGAAACTTGGTGGATTTGAATAATTCCACATTGGGTGACTATTATTATGGAGGTTTTGTCTATTTTGGTTTCTTCTAGGTTGAGGAGTTTTAGGCCGAGGGTGAGGACTAAGTGGTCTTCTAGGAAGAGGTGTTTTTGACCTTAATTTTGGTTTAGAATATCCTACTTCGGTTTTTGAAGATGGTTTGTAGAAAATCTTTACTTCTTCATTACTAGCAATGGTTATTTTTCTATCTTTCATAAGTATGTATTTAGGTTTTGACTCTAAAGATTTTTGCTTACTAGATTCACATTCAAACTTAACATTTTTAGTTTCACTAGTCGAAGCCTTAGTTGAGTTAAATCCTAAGCCGGTTTTATCTCCTGATACTCTTTGAACACTTATTTTTTTCCTAAGTGAATTACTACTATTTTCGAATTTGTCAAGTTTGCAAATTTCTTCCTTAAGTTTTTTGTTTTCATTTTTAGTCTCTTGACATGTTTTACATTCTGCAAAAACTTCTTTGCCTTTTTCTAAGTTGTGTAGTTTAATTTTTAATTCAAGTATTTCGTTTTCTAATTGGTTATTTATGTGTTTTAGTGATTTGTTTTTAGTCATTACTTTTTGACCTAATTTGCATAATCTATTATATTCACTATCTAAGTCTTTTTCTTCTAATGATAAATTTTCATCACTAAAGTATTTGGTTTCGGAATGTACCTCACTTGATGTCTTAGCCAAAAGACACTTCTCCTCCTTTGTGGTTTCTTTCTCATCTTCATCACTATCACTCCATGCTCCTCCAACAAACGCCTTTTGATTTTGCTCCCTTTGACATCATTGGACATCTTCCGATGAGATGATTTGGATCACCACATTTAAAGCACTTCCTCTCGCTCTTGCTAGTTTTGTCATCTTTATTTCTTTGAAATGTCTTTCTTTCGTCATGTGGTTGTCTAATGAATCTTCCTCGTCTTTTAAAGAATTTCTTGAAGTCTCTTACGGCCATGGCATATTCTTCGTCATCACTTTCGGAGGTTGAGCTATCCTCGTCACTAGATTCCTTCCTAGCTTTCAATGCAATTGACTTGCTTTGCTCTCTTTTTCCTTTGACCATCTCGGAATCTTTCTTTATTATTGCTTCGTAGACTTTCAAGTTGCCGATCAACTCGTCAAGTTGAAGAGTTGACAAGTTCTTCGATTCTTCAATCGCCGTAACTTTAGCCCGCCATTTTGGATGAAGAGCCCTAAGAAATTTCCTAACAAAATTCTTACTAGAAAAACTCTCATCAAGTGCTTTTAAACTTGTGATGATAGTGTTAAACCTAGCAAAAGCATTATCAATTGATTCCTCTTCCGGAATCGTAAATTGTTCATATTGTTGAACAAGAAGATCAATTTTATTATCTTTGACTTGACTATTACCTTGGTGAGTTATTAGTAAAGAGTTCCAAATTTCTTTTGCGGTTTCACACATAAAGATTCTTTCGTATTCTTTACGCGGTAACGCATTATAAATAACCATTTTTGCTTCATTATTTTTAGCAAGTTTTCTTTTTAAATCATCATTTTGTTTTTCAAAAGGTACTATTTCATCCTTTTTAGTTTCTAGATTATTTTGAATAGGGAAAAAATCACCATTAGTAATAACATGCCAAGGATTTAGAAAGGATTTAGAAAGATGAGAAGAGATTTAGAACAGAAGGTTTGGGGTGCAAAAGGTGAGGAAAAAGTCCAGGATTAGTCCAGTATTTATAGGCAAAAATTGACAGCTGGAGGAGCGGGGCGGTCCCCTTAATTATTAAGGGGGCCGCCCCTTATATCCGTTGCCCATTTTTGTCTTTTTGTGGGGAAGGTTTTTCTGGAACATTTTTGCCATTTTTGGTTGAAAATTTGAATTCATAAATTTATAATGGATTAAACATTTTTATTTAATACCAAAAATGATTTCTAAAAGATATAAAATGTTTTTGTCATTTTATAAAAAATCAAGTGATTAAGAAAATGTTCCTTTGATCATATAATGCATTAAGCATTTGTTTATTCATACCTTAAGTGATTGAGTTGTTAAAATAGATATTTACAACTAAATACTTGTTTACGTCATAATATTTCGTTTAATGATTTTACATTTTGTGATTATCAAAACGTAGAGATATCTAAAAATATTAATAACGTGTTTAGGCATTATTTATATCAACATTATTATTTCCCTAAGCACATGACACCGAACTTTAACGTCATTTACTGATATTCTAAAAGAATATAGAGTGCCCTTTGAAGATAATAGCCTAATTACCTTGAAATATCAAATACAATGCATATGGTAGCCCACAAGGAAGTCCAAAATGAGGGATGTCATTCCCAATAGATCTATTCACAGCATTCGCGTTTACATGCATGTAATTAACGGTTCACGATTAAAGGGACTTTCAGGCTATTGGGAAACACTTAGGCAATAATAGTATCAGGAAAGCATACAGTTTCAAAAGATTGTGATCGTAAGTAAATATAGCATGTATCTCCTCACAGAGTTTGTAAAATATTTAAAGTAAAAATTGGGGCTATGAACTCACCAACGATGATGTAGTTATAGAGACCGGAGAAGTCTGTATGACGAGGAAAACCGCAAAGATCACAAATGACCTATAATAAATATAACACGACTTAGGCTCGGGGAAATATGTGACGCTTATACTTAAGTGTTTATACAGTGAATAAACTTGTAATACCCTATGGTAATTTAGTTAAGAGTTTTATAACAAGTCGCGGTTCGAAATGATATTTATTTATGTTTGTATGGTTTAAAATTACAAAGCTGTTAGAATTTTAGTAAAATTTCCGCGCAAATCGGGTCGCCATTTCTAAACCGTAAAGGGTAAAATTATGAACTTTATATGCATGGAAAGGTATGAATCTTTAAATTTTAAAAATCAAGGCCTCACTTAACTGAGAACTTCATAACAAGGATGAAATTACCAATTTACCCCTGTGTCTCTATGCCGTAAATTCCAGCATCTATTTAGGCTTAGGAAAAAGGGTAGATATTTTGTTCTACAGGTCTAATGGACACAAGGCCAATGGGAAAAGTTTCTTAAATGTCTTAGCTCAAACTTTAATGTTTTGACAAACATAAGATTCTGGGTAAAATTTTTGAGTATTTGGCCTTTAAAAACTGACATACATTTCTGGACTACTTTTAGTGTGGATTTTCTCAAATATTCCTCAGGATGAATTAGGACATGAGGTTTTCGGAAAAATGACCCTGAGACATAGGGCTACATTCCTCTATTTTTATTTTAGGTCCAAAACTTACTGAGGAAAAAAGGGTGTGTCATTTTTCCACATGAAAAATTTGGACAGATTCATCTTTTAAAAGTCATGACTTTCTAGGGCTCCTAAGCTAGATTTAGTGTATAAAATGTAAAGACCAATTATGTACATCATTCCTATGAATAAAAATACCAATAGGACCAGGAGACTAATGGTTCTTACGCAAAAATAGGGATGGTTTGTATGAGCACATTTAGATGAAATAAAAATTCATCAATAAAAAAAGTAACTAACAACTCTTGCATTTCTCAACACAATCAAACCTAACTACCTATCTAGCACTTAATTTCCTATGAAAACTTGAATCAAATCTTCCAAAATAACATATGCAAGAGTTGTATACTTCATTCCTAGTAATGTTATAAATAAATCAAATATAGGAATTTTGAATGAAAAAGAAAGGTTAGGAACTAACTAGTATAAAAGGACCTTCAAGTCTTGCACCAATGTGACTTAAGAAATCAAACTCCAAGGGTGTTCTTGGCCTTGGAAACCCACGACACCAGCAGGTACAAGAGAGGGAATGCAGAATTTTTGAGAGAAATTATCTTGGTGATAATAGCTAAAACATAGTATATTTTGTAAAAATGGTTACATTTAGTTTAAAATGAGTAAATTTGATGTTTCATGTATTTCCCGAGCCTTCCATATGTGTCATAACGTAGTTAAAGCTTAAAAGGCGAGCCAAAAACGCGTAAAACGTAAAAAGTGCACACTGCGTGTAGAAATGGAAAATTCAATTATTCCATGAGAAAACAAGTATGTGGGGGAAATAAATCATATAAAAAGGGTAGACTGGGCATAGTCTGAAGCAATTTAAAAGTATAAATGTACGCGTTACGACGTACGCGGGTAACTTTCCTGGCAAAAACTAATTTACTTAATATAGAATAATTAATTAATTAAAATAGTAAAAATAATGACCTGAAATGCCTCGGTTGTTACACTTGAGACACTAGAAAATTGTCATGGATGTAGCACATTTTCTGTGAAATAGTCTAACGCTATCCGTAACTGGTAGTTATAAGGGCTATTTTCAGAAGTGTTGCAAAATTCATAGGTTTTGCTCGTAGTCAAGAGAGAATTTGTTCCTTCGAATTTGTTTCGAAGTATAGTACTGCTGGGCCCCTCGTAGGGTTGACAAGATGTTTGTAAGGCCTTACCCAAGATCTATCTGGAATACGTTCAGTGTAATACCTCCAAATCGGAACAACGGAAGCATACAAGTCATGGGGTGCTACTCAATTGGTATCACAACACAAAGTATAGAAAACGGATTTACCTTATCCGTTTAGAAAGAAATAACATTAACAAAAGCGTTTAGTTTTACATCTTTTAAAATATTGCGAAAATACAGGCCCATAAAAGGATTTATGCGGTCCCAAATGATTATCAGAGTCATCTATGACCATGCCATGCCATTCGCCAAGTTCCTCCAAAAGTAGGTTATGCAGCAGTAAAGATTAAACACCTGAGATAAAATATGCTAAAAAGTCAACACATAGGTTGAGTGAATTCATAAGTTTAGTAATAAAGCAGTTGATCACAATATTTCAAGTTAAAGAAACAGTGGGCCACGTTGTTGCACCCGTAAATCCAGTAGTTACTATTGCACTAAGCTCATGACACGCAAGACGTTAACCGGTATCAATAACATTGATAGGAGTTGACAATAATTAGTATAATAATAGTATGCCCTCAAGTAGGTAGTTTGCCAAATACCTAGGAAAATCAAATATAACACACCCTTGCCGCCTATCTGGTCAACAAGGTGGGTTGCGTCAGTCCTATAGGCCTATATACTATATTCGTGCTCACTCGCAAGTGATTAATGGTTCATGATAAAGGGACTTGTTTGTGGCATTAGTGGTACTTAGTGTCAATATAGTTTTAGTTTAGAATACAGTTTTCAAGCAATTGTGATCATAGTAAAAGCAGTAGCATGTATCTCACCCCAAGTAGTTTACAAAATAGTTTAAACAAGTAAGAATGGGCCTATGAACTCACCTCAGTATGCAGCAATGCAAGTAACACAAGTGACATTAAGTAGCGAAATACAACGGTATCAAAAGTAGTAGAGCACAACGGTGCGAGATCGGCACAACCTAATAATTATATAGCTATCTCAGAATATTTTTCGTAAAGATTTCAGAATATAAGGTACTTTAGTCTTCGTGGAATACTCGTGTTGTATTTGTAAAAGGTTTAGTTTCAATATCGTAAGAAAGTTTAGTATTAACATTTTGTGTGGTGGTAAGAAAGTATAGACTCAAACATAACTCACGCTAAAACGATAAGAAGTTGGAAAAGTAACGAATAAACAACGAGAAAAGAAATGGAATTAAATAAGGAATGAGGAAAATAAATAACTAAAAGAATGAGAAAATGAATAGTCGATGATAAGTTTCGGTATTTACCTCGTAGTACCAAATAGTTGAAAAAAGTCGTTTTAGTTTAGGAAAGAAGTTATGCGTTATTCGAGAAAAGAGTTATATGGTTTCTAAAAGAAAACAAAAATGTTTATAAATTATAACTCTTTAAGTTTGGAAGGATTTTTATACAATTTCAACATGACGTGTCTGTTTATATAACATTCCCATATTATCGTGATTCAAGTTGTTTCAAATTTTATAACTTGTTATTAATAAGTTTTAGGTTTCGTTATCATTCTTGTAAATATTAGCTTTTGGCTTATTGAATATTTTGTGTCCGTCCCGTGTCTAATATATTAAATTCTTAATATATTATACCGTATTGTCCCAAAATGTCCAATAACTAAAAGAAATAACTAAAAGAATGAGGAATAAGGAATGAGGAAAAGAAATAACTAAAATAATGAGAAAAGGAATAGTCAATGATAAGTTTTGGTATTTACCTCGTAGTCCAAAATAGTTGGAAAAAGTCATTTTAGTTTAGGAAAGAAGTTATGTGTTATTCGAGAAAAGAGTTATATGGTTTCTAAAAGAAAACAACAATGTTTACAAATTATAACTCTTTAAGTTTGGAAGGATTTTTATACAATTTCAACATGACGTGTCTGTTTATATAACGTTCCCATGTTATTGAGATTCAAGTTTTTTCCAATTTTATAACTTGTTATTAATAAGTTTTAGGTTTCGTTATCATTCGTGTAAATATTAGCTTTTGGCTTATTGAATATTTTGTGTCTAATCCGTGTCTAATATATTAAATTCTTAATATATTATACCGTATTGTCCCAAAATGTCCAATAATTTTCATCGTCCAATACGGTAAATCCAATAACGATCGAGAATCAATACATCCAAGCATAGGTTTTGTTATTATTTCCAAGTCCAAATCCATATCAATCTCGGGTATCCCAATAAGTATCTGAAACGTATCATTGATCCAAGTCAAAACAAATAAGTTAAGTTAGTAAAATATTCAATAAACGAGGAAGTATAATACAAGTCATAAAATTCTTAAACACATTTCCAAATAAAATTTATAAAAAAACACTAAATAAACAAAACCAAACACACCTATTAATTTCAGTGGGCTTGTCAATGTGACAAATGGTAACTTTCACACTTTATTTTAATAATAAATATTTATTTATTATTTGTAAACCGAGAATTTTTATGCATAACTGAGCATTTTTTTAGCATTTTTGAGCATTTCGGGAAGCTATCCCGCGTACTGTAGCTTACAGTCACTGCTGAAACTGTCTATTTTTGGCAGTAAACGTAAATTTTTCTATTTCTGATAGTTACTGACAAGTTAATATATTTAACTGAGAAGCTTTCTCGCATTTACTGAAAAGCAACCCCACACGCGTACCGACACTACAGTAGATATGGTAAAAGTCAGATACATACATTTTTGAGCAAATAATAATATTTTATTATTATTCTGACAAAAACGTCGATAAAAACTTTATTTTGCGTGTACGTGTCCAAAAATGTCAAACCGAGACTTTACGGTAACATTTAAGCTTAAACCGACACACGATACACCAACGAGGAGCAAAATATTTTCCCCTCCCCCCCTCTTGGCTATCGTTTACCGCCCAATACACCACCACAAGACAAAATTTTTGATACACTTGATTTGTTAGTGGAAAATGACATGTACTAAATTTGTTTTTATACCCTTAATACTTCACAAACTAAAACACACTTACATTCTTATCACAAAAACTTTCCTAGATCATTTCTACTCTCCAAACCCATGAATTCAACATAAATTCAAGATCTACAAAATTCTAGTGAGTTTTCAAGCAATCGGGTTGTACTTCCAAGTGTTTTGGGACGATTGGAACATATCTTGGGTAAATTTGGAGCATTTTGGGTCTTTTCTTGGTCTTCTAAGCCACGTACAAACACCCTCTTTGTAAGGACACTCACAAACTCATCTAATCATGTTCATTTCATCTTATATTGATGTTTAAAAGTGATACAAAGTGCTAAATGTAAACATTTTGTTAATTTGAAAAAGCGAGGGTTTGGTATATATATATGTTTGCTCAAATTTTTTGAACATTTCACACAAACTATGTTATTACTTGCTTGTGTGGTAAATCTTGTGGCTTGTGGTACTAGTTTGATGGTAGAAATGTGTTTAGTGTTAATTACGCGAGTTTAAAACAAAATATACACTGTTTGTGTACATACACTAATTGGCCACATTTTGACAAAAATAAAAATTAGGGTTTTGAAAAACATAAAATTTTGGCTCTAGTGGTGGAAGAGTTAAATTAGTGCTTAACAACTTATTTGGAATAACTTATTGAAATAAGCTTTAGCTTATTGTTTTCGGCTTATATTTTTTTTGGGTTGTTGGTTCGTAAGACACACATGGGCCGAGCCCGTCAAACTTTCGGCCTACTTGGACTTTTTGAAATGATCACTCTTAAACAAACTAAGACTCTCTAAATGATCAAAGAAAGTGATCTAAATAAGAAGGGATTAGACGAGAGAAAACTGACTGGAAAAATCTAATTGGAAGTGTAAAATGGTCCACTATTTATAGGCAAAGAAAAAACTAGCCGTTACAGAGGGACGACACCACTAATTGTCAGACGGCACCACTAAATTTAGTGGTACCGTGGACGCTCCTCCGTTTGTTTTTAGTGAGGAAGGTTTATTTGGGAATGTTTGGAGCTGTTTTGGGGGGAAAAATAGCTGTTACTATTTTTGAAATGATTTTCCCAAATAAAACATTTGTTTCTAATTAAAAAATAATTTGTAAAATGTATTTTTGAAAAATGTTTTGTCACATTCATAAATGTGAAGTTTAGAACAAAAAATTTATTTCTTTGACCATCCGTCAAGTTTAAATTTGTTTGTTCATACCTTGAGTGATTAACGTCGGGATGAAAATCTACGACTCTGTTGAAGCATACTTGAAACGTTGAGAGATGTTGATGTAAGTATGCGTTGATGATTTGTGTTTACAAGTAACTTGTGCATTTTACGTTATGCATTACAAGTTACATGTTTGTCATTATTAAAACCGAAGAAACTGTTTAGTTTAAATATCGTAATATTTGCACTAACAATCTCCCCCTTTTTGATGATGACAAATATGTAAACTGTAACACACAGTAAAATGTAAAAGTTACCTGTTTACACTCCCTTCTCCCCCTTTTGTCGAAGCAAAAAGGTAGTTGCCTCGAGCTCTCCCTTGAATTCACTCTCTACTCCCCCTTATTACACTACTGTCATTTCTTCCTAAAAAGGCGAGCTTGCATCATCCCAGTGAAGTCTTCTATCACCACTTGTGAAGACGACTCCATGCTATGTATTCAAATACCCCCGAGCTCCCCCTAGCTCAATGCTCCCCTATGGTGATTGAATCCCTTTGTTTATTTACGTTAGTAACTAGCTGATCCATGGATCAAATTCTTACAAACGCTTTTCCTACATCAAGGGTTAGCTTCGTGCAACATAACATATAAAAGAATAGGAGCAACATTTTAGGGATATAATACACATAGCAAGACATGCAAGGTAAAAACTATGTTAAAACATGAGTGTCACAACCCAAAATTGTGCCAAAAGGATAAAGACCAAAAAGAAAGCCCAACAAAGTTGAGCGACACAAAAGATGAATGCATATTGCAATTCAAAGACACTTGAGTGTCATAACTCAACCGACAACCTAAGGTGTAATTATACAATCAATCACACTAAAAAGAACGAGTTTTGTTCTTTGACTGACACACAAAATGACTTCTTCCAAGTTGTCATTGGGAAGGCAAGTTCTAACAAACCTTTTGAACAACATGATCATCTACCTAAGATGATTGGTGTTAAGGATAGTTTATTGAGAGGACATACTCTAAATGAGGTAGATATATGTTATTACTATTATGACAAGTCATGCCATAAAGTAGACTCGATGGAAGTTAAAAAAAATGAGAACGACACGCACTAATGTTCGAATGGAAATGATTCCATAAGATGGGAGAGTGTTGGTTTTGACCTTTGAGGAAAGGTGAAAAAAATGGTTTAGATTAATATATTGTTTGCACTGACAATGAGATGCATGATATATTTCAAAAGAGAAAAGGAAAATGTGCATGTGATCCTAACAGGATTGTGGGTGGATATCTCTAACGGGGTTGAGGTAACGAAGTTCTAGATTTCTAGTTTGGATGATCCTAGTTGTATGTTAGAGATAATTTGGTACATGAAGGGTTTCGTGTGATTGTGAGGATTGAAGGTTGTTGAGCTAACTATCACTTATCCAAAGTGAGGAATAGTTGTAAGGTTGAGTGGGATTGATATAAGGGTTGAAGGTTTTGAAACTAAATATCACTGTCAAGAGTGAAGTTTAGTTATAAGGGTTGAGTGTGATGATGAATGATATTAATGTGAGGTTTGAAGATGAGATGAAAGGTAAGCTTGCAATGGTGATGCCTTATATAGGCAAGAGTTGTGGGATTCGAACTTAAGTTGGTGGTGGTGTCCTATGGTGTAGTGAGGAAATCTTAGGGTGTATGTGAGTTTGTAAAATTTTGCAGGTTTGAGGTTAGGGATACAGGGATCTAGAGGAAACAGTGAAAATTCATCAAACAAATGTACGGTACCACTAAATACCACATGGTACTGCTAAATTTAACGGTACCGTGGCCTATTTAACGGTACCGTGACCTGGAAGTCATGAATTTTCCTGTGCAGCCTAGTTCTGAGCAGCTAAAGGGAAGTTTTCTAGGGAATAAGAACCACATTTGTGTGTTCTTGAGAGTGTTTGTTGAAAGACTATATGAGTGCGTTTTCGCTCCCCTTTAATCTATGACCATCCGGACAAGATGTGAAAAAAAATATAGAGGAAAACAAACGTTGACTGAAGCGATGAGCTTAGTAACGTCATGACAAGTGGTGGATAACATACAATAAACTTCACCTTACTTCTCCTTTGAAGTCACGTAGCTCTTCTCAATCATTGTGAATATTCATAGAACATTCATATGATGAGGCATGTGATCACGTGGAGATATTCTAAGGGTTAAGAAGATAAAATCTACAAGGTTGTGAGGTTAGTGATAAGGTTCTAGTGGGGTTATCTATATTGATGAAGAAGGGTTATCTCAACTTATCTTAGCGGTTCTTCGCTTAAAGTGTGTGGAAGATGAGTGGGATGCGGAAGCATTGGTAGTGTAGAACTAAGGTTGAAAAGTTTAGATAAGTTGAGAAGATAATGGATACGGAAGTAACCAAACATATGGTGTGTTCAGTACCATGCGAAAGTGAAAGGGGAAAAAGCTAAGGAATCAGAAGATAGACAGAATCTATTCTGATAGGAGACGGTTCTGGTTCAAGAATACATCGAGTGGGTTTCGATAATGTTTTTGAAACAGTGAGAATTGAAGACAAAATAAACTGTCTCAGAATATAACGGTCCTACGGTACCGTTAAATTTAGCGGTACCGTCCCCTATTTAAGGGTACCGTGACCTGGTGAGGTCAGTTTTGACCCAGAATTAGATTTTTGACAAAGAAATTTCACATATGTTGTGATTTTTCTAGACTTTAGATTAAAGGAATTTATACCAAATAAATTCTTTTATGAATGAATCCAACGGGATTCGATGAACGTTGATCGAGAACGAGAGATGACATTTAATTGCATTTCGCAAATTAAATATACTTTAAATATTTCGGATGAAATATTTAAGTTGTCATTGGAATTTAAGAGGATTTTACGAATAAATCTCGCTGATTTAGTGAGACTTTTCGACACGAGGAGAGAATTTATACCTAATAAATTCTTTTTACGAGATGAATGGCACTAGACGAGAAGAGATGACTTTTATATTTTCGAGGAAATACATAGGTAGTCATTAGACCGATGTGAAGGATGACTTAATATTTCCAGTGAAAGATTTAAAAAGTCATGAGACGAGACACAAGATATGACTTCAATATTTTCAGTGAAATATTCAAGTAGTCATAAGAGGGATGTGAAGAATGACTTAATATTTCCAGTGAAATATTTAAAAAGTCAAGAGACGAGACGTAAGGGATGACTTCAATATTTCCAGTGAAATATTTAAGTAGTCATGAGAGGGATTTAAAGAATGACTTAATATTTCCAGTGAAATATTTAAAGAGTCATGAGACGAGACGCACGAGATGACAACAATATTTCCAGTGAAATATTCAAGTAGTCATAAGAGGGGTACGAGGGATGACTTTAATATTTCCAGTGAAATATTTAAATAGTCATAAGATTTATGGAATATGTTCCATCATTCCTAGACCTAGACGAAGATGGTTAGAGGATTCTCATTTGAGAGGTTTGGTTGATTTATGAATTTCGATGTGCTTCGCACGCGAGTGTTTCGCGGGGTTTTGAAAGACGTAACGCAGGGCCTATAGTGCTGATTCACAGCAGGGTTTGGAATCTTAAGATGTGTATAATCACACGAGGATGAAAGGAACTACTAATCACTTATATAGTAACTCGTGAGTCCTTTGTCACCCGAAGGTTGATGTTAGCTTTTAGCTTTTGAATGAGCGTTTTAACATATGTTGTTAAAAGGCTTGAATATGATGTTTCGGATATGACATTTAACAATTGCGATCGCAAGTTAAACTTACTTGAATATTTAGGATGAAACATTTAAGTTGTCAAACCTACTCCGAGTTCTACTAGGTTTGTATCTAAGCTTCCCATGACAAAAGGGTGTATTACTTGGAAGAAGGCGAAATGATGACCAGGGAATTAGGACAACTTCACGATTACTTTAACTTATAGGTTTTGACACTAGTGTATGACTATATGACGTCTAAGGGTTCATAGTGATAGGCATACCTAATTTCTAATGTGTTAAAAGGACATAGTGTGGGTGCAAAATTTACAAGCAAATCATGTAAAATGCACATAAGGAATAAATGTAAGTGTCATGCAAAACATGATAATCATTTAGCATTTAAGATCATGAAGACATTCAATCATATCTTACGAGAACATGTTATCATTTTGAAACACATATGTGGGATGCAAGTAATCTAGGTTCGCTAAGGAGGATCCTAATTACTACTTGTTCAAAATGAAATCCTAAAGTGAGATAAAGTTCACCGATGTAAACTATCTTTAGTCAAATGTAGGAATGAAAAATTTTCAAGTTAGAGAATGAGTATGAGACTATAACTAGTGGTGCTCAATTCAGGCTAAACACGACCATTTTTACGGGTTATACCACAAACCCAACTTCTCTCCTGGAAGCAATTCAATCGTTAGGTCAAATTGAATTTCTAGTGCGATAGGTTCTCCAGTAGTCATTCTCATGTTAGAAAAATTCCAATTCCTATATTTACCTATCGAGGTATAGCAAAGATGATATTAGCTTATTTCGCTAATACATGACCTTATATGACTCAATTAACCGTATTTTGAAAGTCGGTTACAAAGATGACATGTCTTACACAACTTCTAACAAAGGCAAACAAAATGTTTTAATATCGTGTTTGAGATTTAGAGGTTATTTGGTGGAGATGGTGCGTTTTATGATCTCTTGGATAACATCTTTGTTTGTTGAGTTGTTACATGTTATTTTAACATGATTTGGTTTTCTAGAACCAAGAGATACTCTAATGTGACACAATGTAGAATCTACTACATCGTGAGTGTTTCAAGAATGCTCCTTTGCATATCTTGATAAAATAATCTAGTAAAGGTTACTTACCTCAATAGATCTTGTTATTATTATATCTAAAATGAGACATATTGTATATTTCAACAAATATGTTATTCTAAGAGGAAACTTATCACTCTTACGAATGCTTAGTAAAACAAGTATTTTAATGTATGACCAATATTACTTGTTTATGCAAAGACACATGTTGTATTGGGTTATTATTCTAATATCCTATATTTGTTAACAGGATGCAATGTACTCTCTTGTAACATAACCATTCATGTTACAAAGGGAATAAGATGCATAGGATATAAGTTATCATTTGTCAATCTTTTGATAAGAGAAATACATGTGATATTCTCAAAGATTGATGACTTACATAATAGTTAATAACATATTATGTGTGACACTTTTACTAGATATGTGATTTTGAGTGTTGAGTCGTTCATGAGCAAAGTTTGCATATGTTGTTTGTTTGCTCGTTTTTGGTTTTTCGGAAATGACACATTTACTAATTGCATTGCAAAGTAAATTACTTGTATATTTCGGATGAAACATCCAAGTTGTCAATCCTACTTAGTTGTGTATTTTATGCATCTTTCAAACATATTAGTTTGATGTTTGGAACACAACCATTAGACAAGAAGACTCAATATAGCATCTTCAACACAAGTGTGAGTTATGATCCGATGCATATTATTTTCGTCTTGAGAGGAAGTCATTATTTTCATAACAACCGAGTGTGATAGAGTATGTAGATTCAAGATAATATATTTCATTATATTTTGATGTTATCTTGAAGCTAGACAAATAATAACTCCGATTTCATGTCCATACTCAAAAAATTGTCAATTAGATTCGATGATGATATCAATCATAATTTGAATAATGAATTGATATGTACTCGTAATCTTTCTTGACCTTCACGATCACTCCTTTTAAAAAGAAAATAAAAATTTAAGGAATGTGTTCCATTTATTCTAATACTAGTTGTATGTGTAAGGTTAATGACATATTAAGTTACTACTTCGATATTGTCATTTATTTTTATTTGCAAAAAACTATTTATATTATTAAGTATAATATTCTTAGTTTTTCGACACCTCATTAGTATAAAATAATTATCTTAACTATTTTTATACAACATACGTATAATACTAAATGTTTAAAACATTTTGTATGTGTGTTAGATCAATGCAAGTTTAATACATTTTCTTTTACTTAAATACTAATGTATTAATATGATCTTTTATCTTGTTTAGACAACCCATGGTCAAGCAAGACAAAATGATGAGATGTTTTAGAGATCATGTTATGGATTTTATGAGAGTTTTAAGTATTTTGATGTGATATACCTTTTACACTTAAACCTTTGGAAAAATAATTGTGTAAGACAATATCTTTCGACACACATGATCAACCAACTTAGTTTCTATTCCTTAGAAGGTTACTAAAGCATCTTAAAACTTGCAATATGTCTAGAACACGTATGCAAGAAAAATGGTCTATGCCTATATGCAATGCAAAATTAATTACGCAACTTAGTGCAAGAAGTCTAGTCTAAGTCCTATTGACGCATAAGCCGAAAAACTAATAATCAGCAAATAGAAATAGGGCATGTAAAACGCTTGTTATTATAGATATATGTAGGTTCCCGTTTAGATCTCAAACACACACACGTTTAGAACAAGATACGCACACTACTATCTATATTAATAAGCTACGTATGGAAATAAGTCATAAGCTAATAAGATAAACTAGAGAAGAGAACTAAGAAGAGAAGAATAAGAATGGTAGGCTTTTCACTTAGATCAAAGATTACACGAGCATAGCTTCCGCACAATGCATGAAAAACCGACATTTAGAATGTACCCCATGCCTTGTATTTATAGGCAATGGGAGGGAATCATTCTAGGAATATTCCCATGCATGTTACTAACATGAACTATCTATTGTGACCGGTCCATGGATTACTAATGGACCGGTCCATAATTACAAACAATATAATCCTATTAAACTTGCAACATTATAAATGAACAAGACTTGTAAATAATTAAAACGTGTTCCTAACAATCTCCCCCTAAGTCTTGATCATCAATGTTGCCCGACGTCTTCTTTGCTTCTTAGGCTTCTGACGTCTTTATAATCTTTGGTTCTTTGTTCTTGTGTAATGATGATGTGATGTTGTCTCTATCTGCCAATCTCCAACGTCTTCTTGTCTTCTCCATCATGCTCATATATTTTTGACTTGTTATCTGTAATATGTTCTCACTTTTCAATCTTTAAACTTGTGAAAGGTTGAGATGCTTGAACTTTTGACATTACTATAGCTTGTGTTGAACTTCTGTAATAACTGAGTCATTAAGAGAACATTTCTTCAAAATATAAGCATGATGGAGTCTTGATGGTCGAACTCCAGCTCCTCAGCAGCAGCAGCAGCAGCAACAGCAGCAACAGCACGTACCAACCGGTACTTACAGGCTCAGACTTGAGATCATCAACAGCATAGTGTGAAGACTTTCTCAAATCCTAACCCAGACCGTTCTGAACCGGATTCCCCCGAAAGGGATTACACGGACACACCGAAGTGCACCCACGATTCAGTGAGTCGCTGGAGATCACCCCACGACTGTAGACCTTTTGGAGCAAACACTAAGCGTAACCCATAAGGAGTTACCGAAGTGACCTGCTGACAGAGTTGTTTGATGTTGCTCTGGCAGGATTTCCATTCAATCATTGATAATCACAATTGTGACTTCTCTCATGAATGTTCTTGGCAGATTGCTGAGATCTGCGAAGGACACTTTCTTAATTTTACATCCGCTGCCCATGATATAGAACAGCAGAGTAATACTACGTGTACCTAAGAGACCTTTGATGAATCTCATGGCTCTAGACTCAATAAGTGCACATTTGTTTGGTCATCGGAGGCTTGGAGCAGATTGCCTCCTTTTTCAATATCAACAATCTCGTAATGAGATGTCGATAGATTATGAAGGGTTCTCCGTGTGAATGAAACAAATGTCTTTTGAGAGACACTTGAGTGGCTTAGAAGGTTTTTTAGTGCGTCACTGGGTCCATGACGTCTTTGGTCTTCAATACCGGTGATGCTCATCAACCAGTAGATTATGAATTGAACCCGGTGTCTGCCCTAAGGTTGAACAAATGGAGGGCTATTTCTTTTCACCCTTTTCTTTGCTTTTCTTTTTAATTCTTCAACCCCTTCTTTCTCCGTACATTCATTTTCTCCTTTTTTATATCATACCTAGGACTTTCTAGTCTAAGCTATTGGTATTGTCCTTGGGTAGATCCCTCCGGCTCTGGCGGATCATAGGACGGTTTTCCCTAACCTTAGTCACCTTGTAACTCCATGACTATCCTAATGATGCCATTAGACCAAAACCATTGAAAATCTCTCAAAGTGTCGATAATTGTAAAGACATTTTGTTGACACCTTGAGAGTTTGATGATTTTCAGAAATACTCCCCCTTAACATGTGCGCATTAGTAATGAATTTGAAATTTGCACATGCCGGAAAGAGTTTGCACCTTTTTGAATTGATTGACTTTCAATGAACCTGATCGTCGCGAGACACGCTTACATAACCAGTTAGACTGGCTTGAAATTATTACCCGTCCAGATCAGATTCAAAGATTATCGCTCGAAATCGGTACATTCTACTCAGACACATCCTTTGCGAGACACGCTTACATCACTAGTTAAACTGGCTTGAAATTATTACCCGTCCAGGACATGTCCTTTCGACTACTGACTTTCCTATTCGTCAATTCGAGGGTCAATTCTGAGTATGAGCACACGAGATTCCAGCAAATGAGACATCATATTTTAATCATTTGTTTCTTCTCCCCCTCAAAAATAGCATACTCATGATGTTTTTGGAAAAACGTTTATGATTAAAATATGCTGTTTTTGAGTTTTAGGGAAGAAGTTTCAAGAACTGTGATACTTCTTTTTGAACAAAGATTATATTTTTCAAATACTCCCCCTGGACGAGGGAATACTTGTCCTTATGAGCAGAATGTTTGAAAAACGTTGGAAAACATTCTGATTTTAATTCTGCTCATAAGTAAGAAGCTTTCGCTCCTTTTTCAGGATTGAGGCACTGAAGCGTACCTCAGGGTCCTTTCTTTGGGGTCCGGGTTGTACACTGTTATGTGTGCACAAGCCGTAATATACAGGCCAATAATGGAAAGAAGTATGATATGATGAACTTTGAGAATTGATTCTTACATCATCCACCTTTACCAAAAGTTGTGAACACTGGGTCAGTTCGCTGGAACAATCTGATGGTGAATGGCGGACGACCCCCAACATAGCTCTCGAGCCTCCTTATCTGATCCCTATGGTATAACCGTTCTTCAATCTTCCGAATAAATTCCTTTACTTGTCGCAGCTCTTTTGAACTCCATCTTCTGGATTTTCCCAACATCGAATCTCGAACTCTATTTGCTAACCCATCACGTACACTCTTGAGAGTATCATCACAGAACTTGTGAATTTCAGTGAATGCCATGAATCGGTGAAAATCAGTTGTGCTCCTGTAGACGAACCCAAAATTTGGACGATGTAGCATGGTGTACTGAGGATCCTTGTTGCTGTTTAGAAGGAACTGAGGTTCAACAAGGTTAAGCTGAGTCTGATAACTTTCAACACCAAGCTGGAGATCTTCGACACGTTCTTTGATGATGGTTCTCCTGATGTAATGACAAAGAGAAGTGCTAAGTGCATATCGAAGCTCATTGGTAAGATGCTGCAGTTTGCCTTGAATCTTCATTAGATACATGTCTTCGATATCACTTAGACTCAAATCAGGAAAATCCGCCTCTGAGAATGTGTAGAGGTTGTTGTCGATTCTCTTTACTGTGATCTCGTCTAGAAATATATAATCGCATTTTCTGGATCCGCTTACGTTGATGACGGCCAAGATTCTGAGATCACTGTAAACTGGTTCTTTTGATTTCTGGAGGGCAAGCTTGTACTTGTACCAGGTTTGTCTTTTAGAGTACCAGTGATGAATCCCCAGCTCTGCATCACGATCATATTTGACGAGCTGTTTAACAAACAGTTTGCTGTTGATAGCTGCCTCTTCAATAGCTGATTGTGTGTAGTGAGCAGCTGGTGTGAAAGTGATAGATGTAGCGTACTTTGTCGTCCCTTGAGCTCCATTCTTTAGAAGTTCCAAGTCTTTGTTGAAGAACATTAGAAAGGGAATTTCCGAATGATGATGTTTTCGAATCACGGGCAGTGGCTTGGTCCAATCAGTGGTGAATGGTTGATGCTTGCCAACTTGCCTGACGATGTCTGGACTAGCCCAGTCAAAGTCACTTGACATTGCCCGTGCAATGTTTTCAAGGTGATATTCGAGTTCTGCTGCGCTATTGGATTTGTTCTTCAGAAGAAGGAAAGCATCATTCTTGATCCGACGAAGTTCCTTTTTGGTCATTTTCTTAATATTGAGAGTTCTTTTAATTTCTTGAGTAACAGCAAAGGTGCTGTCTTCAACTCGTGAAGCTTCGTCGGTCTGAACTTGAGCACTTGCAAGATGATCGAACCATTCATTTCCTTGCACATCTGTATCATTATCCAACCATGAGACAACCGTTGGTCCGGTAGATGACTTTCTGCTGTGTGAAGGCTTGGACTTGGATGGCTTTGACTTTGGTGACGGTGATGGTGATGGTGAATGAGGTTGATCATCGTGTGGCTGAAAGTCCATATCTTCATTAGTGAATTGGTCATTGTGATGCTCGGTTTCAGTTGGACCAGAGGATTGATGTTTAGGAGGTTGAGGTGCTGGTTTATGTTCAGTTGACTCCTGTATGTGAATCCCTGACCCGCCTTTGTGTTTCTTTTGTGTGGGTTTAGGGTCCTGATCATCCTCATCATCTTCTCTAATTCGTTTACCTTTGTCAGCAGTTTCTTTGCATGATTTCTTGTCAATGTGTGCACGAAGAGCTGTGATCAGATTGATTTCTTCTGGAGAGGGAGAGAGGATAGCAAAGAGTTTGTCGAGAAGTACAAGCTCAATATCTTCAATGGAGAGATCTTGAAGTGGTTTGGTTTGAGAAGAAGAAGAGACGGCTTCTTTGATCTTTGCATCAAGTTGTGAATCAATATGATCATTGATGTTTTGTTGAAGATCAGGAAGAAATTGCTTAACAAATTTCTTTGCCTTGCGTGTCATATGATCTTTGACGTTGAAACCAAGGAATTCATCGATCTGCTTCTTACTTTTCTGCATTTCTTCCATTTGTTGAGACAACTTCTTGACTAAGTCTTCCATTTCAGCCAATTTAGTTGTAGCTTGGTTGTCTCATTGAGCTTGTGCTCTCTTTACAGCCTTTTTGAGTCTCTTTGCTGCAGGAGATACAACTTCAACTTTTGTAACTTGGACGATCCTTCTCTTGCTCTTTCCTTTGTAAGCCTTACGAATATCTTCAGAAACCGTTGCTTTTGTTTTAGATTTTGGTGATGAAGATCGTGAAGATGATGGAGTGAGAGAGGGAATTGGTTCATCAGATTTAGTACTTGATTCTTTTTGAGGTGAGGGGGGAGGTGTTGGATTCTTCGGTGGTGACCCAGGAGGTGTCTTTGGTGAAGAAGCAGATGAGGGCTGAACTGATGATTGTTCATGCTGCTGTTGTGGTTTATAAACAACCATAGTCAGTGCAGATTTGGCTAAGTCCTTTGGAGGGGAAGGAGGAGGTGTTGGAGTGTCAGAACGAAGGTAGCTATCTGCTTCCAGATTAGCTTGAGCCTCCTCCTTACGTTTACTTTCTTCCTCCTGTTTAGCCGCTTCTTCAAGATCTTTGGCTGCTTCAGTTGTTTTGTCTCCAAGAATATCCTTTTCTTCTTCTAAGTTCCATTCGTCATTATCATCATTGCGTATTTGCTCTTCTGGATTGTCATCAAACATAGAATCTGAAATATCCTTGTCAGATAAAACAATGTTGCTGTCCTGATCTTTTTCTTGTTCCTCCTGAGTTGATGCTCCCAAGTCGGGTTGATTAACCGAACTTGTTTGCTGTGAAGATACCTTTGTTGATTCAGCTCCAGACCCTCCGGGTTGATTAACCGGATCGTCTTGGGTCGAAGCTGGTTTAGGAATATTTTGTGATCCTCCAACCCCATGTGTTCTTTCATACTCTCTCTGTTGTTCCAATACTTTCTTTGCTCTACGCTCTTCATCTGCTCTTAATGTTTTGAGACTTTGTTTTTGTGCATTCTCCTTAGAGATCTGATTGTGAAGTTCAGCTTCTTCTTCAGTCATAAAAACATGTTCTTCTTCAGATTCAGTTGATTCGGAGTTAGATTCTGTATCTTCATCAATGATTCTGTATGGTTCTGGTTTTGGCTGTGGTTTGCTGGGTACTTTCCTCTTGATGAATGGTGATCTTGGATGTTTACCTTTAGGTTTAGAGATACTTGAGGCACTTCCTGCCTTAGTCTTACCTTTTGAACGAGTCTTAGAAGACTTAGGTTCTTCAACCATCTTGGCAAGACCTACACGACGTTCACGGTATGCTAGATCATAATCATGATAAGCTTTTGTTTCTCTAACCTCTTCTGGCATCAAAAATTCTGGCAACCTTGAACCTTGCTTTCGTGTACTCTCCTTCGGAAAATAAACTTTGCCCAATGTTTTATCCATGCTATATTCATGAACTTCTTGATCTGTAGGACGTTTATCAATGTCTTCATGTTGATCAAGTAAGTAGCTGATAAGAACTTTGGTGAATCGAACAAATGGGATTTTCTTGAAAATTTTACGCTGTAAGTACATTATATCATCCCAAATAAGAGCAGCAAAGTCAATAGGTTCTTCATTTAGAAATCCCCATAAGACTTGAAGATGAGCCAGTCTTGGATGCTCGAACCCACTATCTCTTCCAGATATTGAATGTGTTACGATGAAGAAGATAGTCCTCCAGGGTTGAGGAATGTATCTGGCATTAACCTTGGAGATTGTGGTTAATGGTGTGTCAGGCTGAACATCATAACCAATATCCTCCAGGAATTGCATGACCTCTGACTCTGAAGGTGTTGGGTGGAATCGGGCAGCAACTTCAGGTGCCTCTGGAAGTTTCAAGGCTTTTCTGAGAGTAGCAGGTGTAACTCTGATTTGCTTCCGATCCAGTGTGCAAGTAAAGTACTTGTCATCATTGCTCTTAGTGAAGGTATCCCAGAATTGATGAATATAAAGCTCTGGAATAGTGTCTGAGCTGTCAAGAATATCCCTGCATTTGTGAGCTTTGAGGATCTCTATAGCAATCTGACAACTTGGATCAGAACATTTGATCTTGTCCAATTCTACCCTTGAATTGTTCTTCCCTATTTCCAGAGTATACCCACGAGGAAAGACTTCTTCTTTGGTAAGAGCAGGAAGTGGTTGTTGTTGGGAAGATGCCATTGATGTGTATCTGAATCAACAATCATATTCAAGTATACAGAATGCATGTTTGTTAGAAAATTGTTAGTTTAAAGAACAACACATGGCACCCTATTGTATTTATGATTAGTTGATATATGCTTGATCAAAGAATTTATCAAGAATTAGCCAAATTCAATAAAATTTGATAAATTTCAATAAGTATATAAAAATATACCTAAGGAAATTGATTAAATTCTACATCAGATCACAACTGCGATAATCAAAGACAACTGCGATAAATATAACAAATGCGATAACTATAACAACTGCGATAAATATCCAATCAAGATAACAACTCCAACTGCGATATTTATCCAACTGCGATAATCATCCCATCTGCGATAATCATCCCAACTGCGATAAACATCCCAACTGCGATAATTATCCAACTGCGATAATCATTCAACTGCGATAATTATATCAATCAAGATAATCAAGCCAATCAAGATAAAAATCTCAACTGCGATAATTATCTTAACTGCGATAACTATCACAACTGCGATAACTATCACAACTGCGATAATTTTGGCCAACTTCGATAAACTCTAATACAAGAGTTATCGAACACTTTTCTCAACTGCGATAGATTTGTAACGATGAACAAACACTCAAATTCTTTATCGTGATTCATTATTACTTATGTTATATGTCCACAGATATTCACAATCAACTTAGATGACTATTTTAATCATTTGGACAAAGTTATAACATATACGAACCACAAATAATCAAGAATCAAATCTGCTTGTGTTCTTGTTCTTGATAAACCCTAAACTTCAATCGAATCTCTTAAAGTGTTTCTGGGTATGATTCAAGCATGGCAATACTCAATTAAACATCAGACAACAATATTTCAATAAGCACATTACACAAAAACGCATTCACAAAGTTTTCCCCAAATCGTTGCTTAAACCCTAAAAATCAATTCGACTAATTTGTGGTTTCTGGGTATGATTAAGCATGCAATATAGGTTCCCTAACATTGTAAAAGTGTTATCGTGCAATCATTTTCAATACAAACATCCTTGATCAAAATTCCCAATTTTAACGCAAACCCTAGAACTAACTATTTCAATTTTAGGTGTTCTAGCCGTTGGATCATGATATCGTTCAAAACCATCTTTTATATTAGCATTATAAACACAGAAACACTCACAGAAATTAAAGATCTTGTTTGGATTGGTGGAATGATTGTTGGCCGTTGATGATGGTTGGTGGAGTGAATTAACTTTGGTTGGTGAAAATAGCAGAGCAATAACTGCGGTTTAAATATCTAACATTTAACTTTGACTATTTTACACATTAAGTCCCCTAACCTAAGCAACTTTGATCACTAGGTCCTAAACCATCATCATGCTAAAAAACTAAGTCTCATTTGTTACATTTAAGGCACATAGTTTTCTATCTTAACATCTTATCACCAAAAACTTGTTGAAACAACTATTTTTGAAAATATGCAAGTACAATTTTAATATTTTGGAAAAATTATGACTCCCCCTCAACACGTGTTCAAAAAAATTGAAAAATGAACAGAGTGTTGGAGAAGGAATTGTACTTGCACTTTTTTTTTTTTTTTTTTTTTTTTTTTTTTTTTTTTTTTTTTTTAAATATATATTTACAAGATAGTTTTGGATGTTTGACTCAAATATTAGTTTTTGAGAAAATTTGACAATTCCTGAGGAGTCAAACATCGCATTCCAATTTGGTGAACCAATTTCACAAAACGTTCATGAGGTAAAGCCTTCGTGAAAAGATCCGCCAATTGGTGTTCCGTTCCCACAAAATACAGCTCAACGGTACCCTGCTCCACATGCTCCTTGATGAAGTGATATCTGAGAGCAATGTGTTTGGACTTGGAATGTTGGACTGTGTTGCATGAGATAGCTATGGCACTCTTGGAGTCGCAGTACATCGGTATTTTGTTGAATATGTAACCATAGTCCATCAGTTGTGATCGCATCCAAATGATTTGAGCACAACAGGCAGACATGGCTACATATTCTGATTCTGTTGATGAGAGAGACGTACAATCTTGCTTCTTTGACTGCCAGGACACCAGCTTGTCACCGAGGAATTGAACACCACCAGATGTGCTCTTCCTTGTATCAATACATCCCGCATGATCCGCATCTGAAAAAGCAGTTAGTGCAAAACCAGAATCCTTTGGATACCAGATCCCCAAATTAATGGTTCCCTTGATGTATCTAAGGATTCTTTTAACAGCAGATAAATGTCTTTCTGTTGGGTTAGATTGATAGCGTGAACACAGGTATGTGGCAAATACAACATCCGGTCTGCTAGCTGTGAGATACATAAGAGACCCAATTATACTACGATAATTTGTAGGATCAGTGGGTTTCCCATGTAAATCAGCATCTAGCTTCGGGGATGAGGAGGCCATTGGGGTGTTATAGGTGTCACTAGTTGTCATGCCATGCTTCTTTAATATCTCTTGTGCATATTTAGACTGACTCAAGAATATACCACGAGGTGACTGGTGAACTTGTAATCCTAAGAAAAAGTTTAATTCACCGATCATGGACATCTCAAAGTTTTGTTTCATTAGTTTTGCAAAAGCGTTTGAGTACTTTTTATGGGTAGACCCAAAAATGATGTCATCCACATAAATTTGTACGATGAGAATGTCTTCCCCGTGTTTTTGTATAAACAGAGTCGGGTCCACAGATCCTTTAGTAAAATGATTAGCAAGCAAGAATGCAGCAAGTTTATCGTACCATGCCCTCGGGGCTTGTTTAAGACCGTAGAGAGCTTTCTTAAGCCTGTAAACATGTTGTGGATGTTCTGGATCAACGAAGCCTTCTGGTTGTGAAACATACACCTCTTCACGAAGTTGTCCGTTCAAAAATGCAGTCTTCACGTCCATTTGATAAACTGTGATGTTCTTATGAGCCGCGTATGCCAGAAACATTCTCACTGCCTCTAGCCTAGCCACTGGTGCAAAGGATTCCTCGAAGTCAATTCCCTCTTCTTGGCTATACCCTTTAGCAACCAACCGAGACTTGTTCCGAATAACCGTTCCCTCTGCATCCAGCTTATTTTTCCAAATCCATTTTAATCCCACCACATAAACTCCATCTGGTCTTTCAACGAGTTCCCAGACTTCTAATCTCTTGAACTGATCCAACTCTTCTTGCATTGATTCAATCCAATTGTCGTAAGTCAAGGCCTCTTTGATATTTTTCGGTTCAGATTGACAAACGGTGAGAGCGTAAATGCATGTTTCACCATCTGTGTGGAGTTTCTGTCGGGTCATTACTGGTTTATCTGGATTGCCAATCACATTTACTAACGGATGATCCCTTGTCCATTTATGAGTTGATGGGTAGTGTTGAACGTTGTGATGATGATATGACGGGTCCATGTTGCTCGATGATGATTCTTCAGAATCTGGAACAGTTGGTGGTGGAGCAAATGGATTAAAGAAGGCGTTCCCGTCATATCCTGTTGGTGGTGGAACATTGTTAGAAATGGGGGATGAATCTTCAACTGCTGGTTGAGGTGTTTTCTCCATTGATGATGATGAGTCAGGTTGTGGTGCATCATCAACAACTACTGTAGATGTAGATGCTGATGGATCAGGTGCTTGATACGGAAGTTGTTGAGCAGCGGAATTGGTGGAAGCATCTGATGCACTAGTTACATGAACGTCATCAAACATTGGTGCAAACAAATCTTCCAGATCCTTCCTGTTGAAAGGGAGGGGTGCAGATGAAGATTCAGGAAAGTTCAGACGGTTGTGTGCGAGTTCTAAGCGGTCTTGCTCAGAAGCCATTTCGGTGAGTTCATCAAAATTAGCGTGTATGGTCTCTTGAATATCTCCAGTCCGACGATTCCAAATACGATATCCCTTGGAGTTCTCACAGTATCCAACAAAGATCCCAATATCTGCTTTAGCCTTAAGTTTACCAAGATCATCCTTATCATTCTTCGGATAACACAAAGCTCCAAAGACGTGAAAATGGTGGATGTGTGGTTTTCTCCCTTGTATAATCTCATATGGTGTTTTGGTGTGTCTTTTGGTGATCATTGCACGGTTCTGAGTATAACAGGCAGTGTTGACAGCTTCAGCCCAAAGATAATCTGGTAATTGGGCATTGATCAGCATAGTTCGAGCTGCTTCCACGAGCGTCCGGTTTCGTCTCTCAACTACACCATTTTGTTCCGGAGTGCGAGCTATGGAAGTCTGATGAACAATCCCATGTTTCTCTGTGAAATCCCGAATGATTTGATTCTTAAATTCAGTCCCGTTATCTGTTCTGATGATTCGGACGGTGTTACGGACTTGAACTTGAATCTTGGTGAGAAACGTGATGAGGATAGAAGGAACTTGATCTTTAGTCCGAAGAAAATAGACCCAAGTCCATCTGGAGTAATCATCTACTATTACCAGAATATACTTCTTCCCATTAATACTCTGAACGCGCATCGGACCACACAAATCCATATGGAGCAGTTGTAGGACATGGTCTGTGCTGTGTTCTGTTTTGGGAGGAAAATGGGCACGATGACTTTTCCCTTGTTCACAAGCAGAACACAAGTGATCCTTGGCATATCTGAATTTTGGTAGACCGTCAACTAATTTCTTCTTGGCAAGATCAGTCATGGTTTTAAAATTGAGATGAGACAATCTTTTGTGCCATAACCAAGCTTTCGTGGGATGAGCCTTGGAGAGTAAACAAATAGGAGAAGAAGCAGTCATGCCGTCAAAGGAGATAGAATACAGACTTGTTCCGCGTTTCCCTTTCATAAGGTCGTTCCCTAGAAGATCACGAATAAAGCATGTTTTCTCCCTGAATGCTACTTCCAAGTCTCCATCGCAGAATTGTCCCACGGAAAACAAATTATGACCGAGACCTTCAACATAATACACACGACTAATTTCGATGTTCCCATTAATATAATCCCCATAGCCCATAATTGCAGCGAAGTGATCATTCCCAAATCTGACCGTTCCAATAAACTTTGCAATAAAGTTCTGAAGAAGTTTGAGATTGCCGGTCATATGTCGGGAGCACCCGCTATCAACAATCCAAAGGACGATTTGAATCACCTGCATCACAAACATCGGAAACAGGTGGAGAATTGATAACGGTTGGATCCGCTGGGTTAGTTACACAAGATGTTAGTACTTTAGGTAACCATTTGAAATCAAAAGTATTCTGTAACCAGCGTTGCCAGGTCCAACTAGTCTCTGCCTTTTTCCTAAGGTATGCACTAGGTGACTTTTTGGTCTTGGATTGGGGCTTTTCTATTTTCTCCTCAGAAACATCTAGTGGGGGCATTCCTAAAATGGATTTCTTAATGGTTTTAAGCCTAGAGGAAGCGCCACTAGTTCGTTTCTTTCTCTTAGTCAGCAAAGTTTTAGCAACACATTTTGTATGATTACCAGATAGTATGCTATGACGACAAAAGATACAAGTAGCATCAACCAAAGCATCTTCATTAATATGCAAAGAGTTATCATCTGTTACATCATTCCTAGAACTAGACTCAGGTAAGTGCAATTCTAGTGATGTTACATTTGTTTTATTCAAACTACTTTCTTGGACTTCTTCAGACTTAGATACTTCCTTCTTAGATTTCTTGACTCTATTCTTCCTTTGTTTCTTGTGAGTCTTGGAGTGGATGATCTTAGAGGTGGTTTCTAGTCCTGTGGAATCACAAGTAGCTGAATCAGTGGTTGTGTCAGATGCTTGGGTAAGTTCTTTGTCCACTACATACATTCCTGGTGCAATCTTATGACTGTTTGTTTTGCTTTTGTCTAAAACTCTGATCTTCTTCTTCAAATCAATAATGATGTGTTGGAACTCTTGATTTTGTGAATCTAATTTCCTGTTTAGGTAGACTGTGTCATTTCTGTTTTGAATAACTTCATCCAGGTCTTTTTCATTTTTAAACAGTTTAACTTTTAAGAAAGCCTTTGTTTCTTTGTTTTCTTCATGACTGTTTTGAAATGATAGAGATCCCATGAGATTTTGAAATTTGAGTTCAAATTCAAGACTTTGTTTTTGACACCAGTCCAACCGTTTTTGAAGATTAAAAACTGTGTTTTCCACATCACCATTGATTTGTCGAAGAGTCTCATTCTCATGTATCAGATTATCAATCTCCATATGCAACATCTTAATATCCACAGCATGATCATTCATAATTAAAGCATTACCAGATTCATAGAGCGAATTCATAATCACAGAGACTACGTCATAACACAAGACTTTTTCCAAGAGTCGATCATTTTCGTTTGCTAAAAATTTCTTTTGAAGTTTTTGACGTTGAACCTTGTCATCTTTAGCTTTGAAAATGGATTTCATAGATGCTAATTCCGTATGTAACTCCTCTTCCCATCTTGTTGCACCCTTTTTCAGATTTCTGACATGAGGAAGAATTTTCTTTTGAAGAATCTCCTTCTTTTCTTTCTGAACAGGAGAAAGAAAAGACGAGATAGGAATTTGAGAACTGAACTCAATTTCACTCTCCAAACGAGAAATGTCATCCATAAATGTCTGAAAATATCGAAGAACCCGACATTCTTTAGGCATTTGTGGATCAACAAGATCCTCTGTCAAACAATCTTTAAATTGTACACCAGTCGTAGGATCAGAAGTTATAGACGAGGGAGCACTTATGTTTGTGTATGTTAACGTTTGTTCTGGATGATCCTTAGGAGGAACAAATGATTTGCTCAAATGAGGTCGTGCATTATAATCGTAATGTACGTTTGAAAACTTTGTTTGTGACTTTGATCGACCCTCAATCTTGTTTTCAAGAAAATCAGTTTCTTCATCAACAGAATACATAAAAACACGTTGAAAGGAATCATCTAACAGAAATGTTGCATTGTATAACTTAGGATTTTCTTTGAGTGCTTTGTGTAAATTGCGGGGTGTGTCACTGCCAAGTGCAAAACTTACTCCTTTAGGACTTGGTTTTACAACATTCTTTTGAATTTGCGTTACAGAATTACCCGTTTTATACACAACATTTTGAAAGTCTTTGAGTTTGGTTTCCAAATCCAGAATTTGATCAAGATAGGAGTCAACACATTTCCGATTGGCTTTCTTTTCTTCAAGAAGATCCTTCTGAGATGCAGAAAGCTCAGATTGAGTTTTCAACAATTCAGAATTTAAAGTCTCAATTTGAATTTTAAACTCCAATTGATCCTTTTCTTTTTGAGAGAAAAGTTCAGCTTTGGCAATGGTTAGCTCACGAACTTGACTTTCTAAATTTTGAACTTGAACGTACTCTTGTTGGAAAGCCTTTTCAAAACCTTTTTCACGTTTATCTTGTTTAAGATATCCAGAAAGTTGTAATTTATAGCACTCATTATCCTTTGTTAACACTGCAATTTTCTCTTTGAGTTTCTGATTGATGTCATTGCATTTTTCTATTTGTGACTGGGTGGTCAATAACAAGGCCTGTAATTCCGAATCTTGATCATGCAAAGGATCTTTTTGTTCAATATGATCACAATTAGCATCATCGATGAGATCATCAAAGGAAACAACTGTTTTATCATCATCAAATGATACAACCGTGTTATCTTGATCATCGGATGATGATGATAATGACTCATTTTGAACAAAAGTTTCGTTTGTAGATGAAGATGCAGACGGTGAAGCAATTTCATGAATAAGACATATCGGATCAGGTACCTGAGAAAGACCATCGGTATTATAAACCGGGCCTGACTCGGACATATTCATCTCTTGCATGTTAGCCATAAGCATGACTGCTGCATTTGCCTCAAGGTCTTCCATCTCATCATCTGATTCCACATTTGCCATAAGACTTTGATCATTCTGAGTCATCATTCCAGCTGCCCTTTCATCTTTGAGTGCCATCATAAGAGCTTCTTTGTGATACTGACTGCCCATTGTTCTCGGCTTTGGACAAGCATTAGCCATATGACCGTTCCCTTCACAATTGTAGCAAGTGATAGATGTATTAGCAATGCCTTTCTGACCATTCCCAACATTCGAATTTCCTCTCTGAACATTCCCCATACTGTTTCTGTTTGCCCCTGCAGTATTGTACCTATTACCTCCTGACTGAACCCTTTGATTACCATATCCACGATTTCCCGAACCATATCTACCTGAAGACCTATTCTGAACTTCAACTCTGCCATCATGAACAACTGCCTGATTCCTTGTATTTGAAGATGAACGAAGACGGTTGTTGGATTTGGTGAATCTTCCAAATGCGTTAGCAATCAATCCAAATGCTTCATTAAGTGAATTGAAAGCATCCTCTTCTTCATCATAGTCAGCATTTGAGTACATTACTGAATCGGTGTTGTTGTATGGAACCAGCTGGTTATCAGAGTATTGTTGTGGTGCTTCATAAGGAATGATTTGATTATGAGGTTGGGGTGGAATGGTTGGTTGAAAAGATGAGTTGCCAAATTCCTGTTGTGGTAAAGAGAAGTTAGATTGAGCAACGAGAGCAAGTGAATTTGGTGTTGGTGCTGGTGTGAAGCCTCCTCGTGCTGCAATTTCTTTATCCACTTCTGTTTGATGTTGTCTGAGATAATCATACATGAGTCCGTATTTGACATCACCAATTTTCTTTGTTTGCCTCACAAATGTTGCATATTTTTGCCATTCAGGACCAAGGCATCCAAGGAATTTGGAATTGATAGCAATTTTTGGTAACTTGATATCATGACGATCAAGATCGTTGATAATGTTGGTGAAACGGTGGTAGTAAGATTCAATGGTCTCCCCTGGTTCCATGATGAAGTGTGTGTACTCCATATATAATTTGGACTCAAGGTCTTCTTGGTTTAACTCTGTTCCTTCCATGAGAAGATGAACATGTTCCCACATATCTTTGGCTGTCTTTTGAGCATCAATACTTCGGTAGATAGGATTAGGAATTCCTTGAAGTATGAAAGACATAGCCAACTGGTTTGCCTCTTGCTGTAATGTTTGCTCAGTTGTGTAGTTGGCAACCGGAATGGGTGTGGATGTTTCTTCTCTCTCTGGAGTTGCTGAAACTACAGTAGCTGGAATGGGATAGGGTCCTTCTTCAATGACCTTCTTGAGATACAGACCATGGGGTTTTTTCAGTTCAACGAATCTGAGGAATCTACTAGCCCACTGCACGTAGTTACCCGGAGTTAGCATTGGTGGAGTTTCTTGACTTCCAGCTTCATGACGTGATTGCTGACTACTAATTGCTTCACACATCTTGTTAAACCAATGAGGTTCTCTGGAGTAGGATGAATAGTTCTGCAGTTGTTGATTCTGTTGCATGATTTGTTGTGGGGATACTTGTGGTGGAGAGAGAAATTGATGCTTTTGTACGAATGCTTGTTGTTGTTGATACTGAGGATGGAATTGTTGTTGTTGAGGATGTTGCTGTAGCTGATAGTAGTAATTGAAGTGAGGTGGTTGAGACATATCTGGATCTTGAAGATAATTAAGATATGTGTTGATGAGTTATGGAAAGTTGATTTTGAAAAATCCAAAAGATTTTGTTCAAATGCGATATGTACTGTTCACCAAATGCGATAGGTCAATTCACCAAATGTGATAACCTAGGACACCAAATGCGATGAATTGAGTTCACCAAGTGCGATAATATCAGTTGACCAAGTGCGATAAGGACAATTCACCAAATGCGATAAGCTTCAATAGCGATAACGAAAATAGAAAATGCGATAAAAAACTATGAAGTGCGATAAACAATTACAATTTGAAAAATTATCTTATAGAGTGATAAAATATCAACTGCGATAAGATAAGAAATCAAACTGCGATAATTTATAGCAACTGCGATAATTTTATCACAAGTCCAATTTCGATAAATTCTCAATCTCTAATACAAGAGAAGAGAAGCAACCAAGTCGAAGTATGTAATCTTTCTAATACAAGAAAGTACAATACTGAGTCTCAAATGCGATAATCGAAGATCTCCCAAATGCGATGAAACCCTAATCTATCTTGATTGCCAAATGCGATAGAACCCTTAGTTAACTTGCAACTGCGATGAAACCCTAATCTTTCTTGATTGCCAACTGCGATAAAACCCCTTTTTGTCGAAGTTCACTCAGAAACCAAAGTAGCACTTTTCATCAACTTTTTCCAATCGCTAATAATACGGATTACACTAAATCATTCAAATAACCAAAAATCACTATTGTTTTTGACGTTAAACGATTAGTAACCAATAGTTTTAACGAAGATTAAGCTTGTTTAACGATTAGATAATGAAAGTGGACGAAGATTTGTGAAAGTTTTAACGACTCAAAGTGATTTATCAACACAAATAAGAGTTATAACGTAAAGATTTGAACTAAAACCTTACTAGATCTTAAAAAACCAACGTAATCACTAATACTAACGACTCAAACACACTATCCTAATAATCCCTTGGCGTTTGATACCACTTGTAGGTTCCCGTTTAGATCTCAAACACACACACGTTTAGAACAAGATACGCACACTACTATCTATATTAATAAGCTACGTATGGAAATAAGTCATAAGCTAATAAGATAAACTAGAGAAGAGAACTAAGAAGAGAAGAATAAGAATGGTAGGCTTTTCACTTAGATCAAAGATTACACGAGCATAGCTTCCGCACAATGCATGAAAAACCGACATTTAGAATGTACCCCATGCCTTGTATTTATAGGCAATGGGAGGGAATCATTCTAGGAATATTCCCATGCATGTTACTAACATGAACTATCTATTGTGACCGGTCCATGGATTACTAATGGACCGGTCCATAATTACAAACAATATAATCCTATTAAACTTGCAACATTATAAATGAACAAGACTTGTAAATAATTAAAACGTGTTCCTAACAATATAATTAGCTCAACTAAAGATAACTATAAGCACAAAAAATATTAACTAACAATACTAGGACACAAAGAGAAACAAATAGTCATTTAACATAACACATAGAAATACTTATCGTCATTTTGTGTATTAAGTATAACAATGTACACTTAGCTTGATTTTATTTGAAAATGAATTACTTTCCACCTCATTTCAAAATTTGATCAAGTTCAACACTTTGAAAAATATGAATACATCAATGTGTGATGTTCTCTTTGTAATTTGACAAAAAATTTGTGCAATCGACATGACCAGAAAAGATTCTCTATTACGAATCAAAGACTCTCATAAATTTTACTTTACAATCATTTTCTAAAAATATTTTTGAATGAAAGTGGACTCAATTACGTTTAAAACGATAGGTGGCACGACTCCTACGGACTTACGGTTGATTTTATACGAATTTTTGAAAATTACCCAATTCTGAAAAACAGACGAAGGTACCGTTAAATTTAGCGGTACTGTCCATATTTAATGGTACCGTCCGTTATATTTAATGGTACCGTGACCTGTTATTACAGTTTTGAACAAAACCAACCGCATTACTTTACGACTCGCTCTATAGACATGACCGGACACTTACAAGCTTTATTCTTTTATTTGTTTAAGAAAACCTTCAAGCTATTATGACAAAGTATACTTAACAAAAAAACTTGTAAGCATTAGGCAAGTAAATACTTTTCATATTATATCCCCCTTCATGGGTAATTTGATACATGGATCGTACTCAATTTTGAAAACCATTTGTTTTAAAATTTTGAGCGACCTGGCTCTGGTACCAATTGTGAAAACCATAGGGGGGGGGGTGAATATGTTTTCATTAAAAACTTAAAAACTTTTTGTATCAAACACCCGATCAAGTGTGACGTAATATGAAAAGTGTCAACAAAGATCATACAACATCTATAGATGGTATAAAGTAAACTACAACACAAACACAATCAAACCATGACACAAGCATAATCAACATATTATAAGCAACAAACTACATAAACATAAACACAATGCAAATATAAATATAAAGCGATAAAGAATAAAATAAAAGTAAAGAGATAAGTGAGAAGGCGCAAACCGGACACGATGATTTATAGTGGTTCGGTCACGAAGCTCCTCTTTGCCCTACTCTACTCCCCAAGTACCCAACTCGAGAGTTACTTCACTAATCAACAAGCTCCCTTCAGGCGGAGAAAACCGTACAACGTCGCTTATCCTTATTTCTGAAACTAAGCTAAATGTCGAGTACTAATCTTAGCTAGTACCAATCTACCACGATCTACCCGATCTACCCTTGACCCATTTGATCAATTCACAAGCCCACAAGCTACAAGAGATCTCCAAGATCTCAACAAGATCACAAGGATCTACTCCCACTTGACTCGATCTACCCTTGATCCACTTGATCAATACACAAGCCCACAAGCTTTAAGAGATCTCCAAGATCTCACAAGATCACAATGATCAACCCTCACTTGACTCAATCTACCCTATCTACCCTTGATCCACTTGATCAACACACTAGCTTACAAGCTACAAGAGATATTCAATATCTCTATAAGATCACAATGATCTTCTCTCACAAACTCTCAAAAGAAAAATGAACTTGATGTATGCAAGGATACAACAAGTATGTAACAAGTGTTACAAGTGCTCTAACTACAACTACAACACTTTGTATCTTCTTTGATACCTTGTGTTCTTCTCTTGCACTAGAAGAGGAATGAATGTGATCTCTTGGTGGGATGAAATGATCACTCTTAAACAAACTAAGACTCTCTAAATGATCAAAGAAAGTGATCTAAATAAGAAGGGATTAGACCAGAGAAAACTGACTGGAAAAATCAAGTTGGAAGTGTAAAATGGTCCACTATTTATAGGCAAAGAAAAAACTAGCCGTTACAGAGGGACAACACCAATAATTGTCAGACGGCACCACTAAATTTAGTGGTACCGTCGGTATTTTAGTGGTACCGTGGACGCTCCTCCGTTTGTTTTTAGTGGGGAAGGTTTATTTGGGAATGTTTGGAGCTGTTTTGGGGGGAAAAATAGTTGAAACTATTTTTGAAATGATTTTCCCAAATAAAACATTTCTTTCTAATTCAAAAATAATTTGTAAAATGTATTTTTGAAAAATGTTTTGTCACATTCATAAATGTGAAGTTTAGAACAAAAAATTTATTTCTTTGATCGTCCGTCAAGTTTAAATTTGTTTGTTCATACCTTGAGTGATTAACATCGGGATGAAAATCTACGACTCTGTTGAAGCATACTTGAGACGTTAAAAGATGTTGATGTAAATATGCGTTGATGATTTGTGCGTACAAGTAACTTGCGCATTTTACGTTATGCATTACAAGTTACATGTTTGTCATTATTAAAACCGAAGAAACCGTTTAGTTTAAATATCGTAATATTTGCACTAACACGGTTAGCCAGGCAGGTCAATGCGAGCGTATACCATGTCGGATTTGCCGAGTGTATTGGGATAAACACTCGCGGGCACCTCTGTCATGCTATGCCGGTTAGGCATATAGTTTGTCGTAGCCTCGGTTGTATAAGCATAGTGTTAGCATGCGGTTAGTGTGTGCCTGCTGATTTATTTGCTATGGTCTATATGTACTTATTTACAATAAACCTATGAAATCACCAGCGTTAGCTGAATTTTAGCATGTTTTTCTCAGGTGTTTTAGTATGTATTTGATGAAGGCGTGGCATGGCATCGGTCATAACTACCAGAAGTGTTTTTTCACATGAATTAAACTCTGATTGGGACAATCATGTTAAATGAGCCTTGTTTTATTTAAACTGAACTTGATGTATGGCATTTTAACTTTGGAAATGTAAACTATTTTTAAAACGGATTTTAAATCCGTCCTCTATATCTGTGTGTTGTGATTACCAATTTAGTAGCACCCAAACATGTATGCTTCCGCAAATCCAGATTTTTGGGGTTGTTTGATATGTGTGTTTTCACATACCTTTTCTATATCAAAAACGGACTCAAAAGACCAAAAACATATTATAAATGACAAATATATGCTTGTTTTTGTATTTGTGTATGTGCAGGTAATGGATATGAGAAACGGACAAAAAAAGAAAGACAAAACGGAAAAAAACGAGCATATGATTGGAAAGAGCATGAAAAGCTGAAGTCGGGGATGAATTTCTACATTTTGGATCATGCTTAAACCCTAACCTTTAAAACCTAACCCTAATGTTAAATCATTTTCACCATTAGTCCCTAAATCAATTACACCGTTAGTCCTTGACAGTTTGCAAAGTTAGTCCTAAACTAACGGTTGTTAAATCCTATAACTAATAAACAAGTCTAGCCCAATCCTATATAAACCCAAGCCCAAAAACAAATCCCACAACCCGACCAGCCCACCCCCCTTTCCATTAAACTAAACCAGTTAAAAAAAGGCGCCAAAACCCGTTTTTACTATTCACCCTTCTCCCCAAATATTACCCTGCACCTCCTCAATTAACCCCACTTAAAATCCTTCTAGAACCCACTGACAAGTCAGAGATTATGACACCATCAGGAGGCCACGCTGGCAATTCAGAGTCTATTGATTGGATATTCGTTCGTGGCACATGATCCAAGGGTATAGACTAGAGCTTATGATGACATAATGAATGAAGGGCTAAGATTGGTAGATTAAGATGCTCCCCAAACCCTAGAAGCATCCCAAGCTGGCTATAAATAGGACCTCCTCATCAACACATAGGGTGGTCTAATTTTCGTGTCTAGTTTAGCTTATTTTACCGCTTATTGTATTTCTTTTACTGTTTTTAAGTATTCTATTTCATTTAAAAGTAGTGTACTCTTTTAAGGTTTTAATAAATTCAGTTTGTCTTTTAATCATTGTCTAGTTACTTTAATGCATTTAAATATGTTGTTTAATTTTGGTTAATAAGCTGTTAGTAAGTTCCAATAAGCTCTTATTACGTTTACAATCACTCAATCAAGCTTCTTAATAGCTTGCTTGAGTTGTGGTATGATTTTAAAGCATTTTGGTTTAATAATCTATTTTAAGAGCAAAATAAGCTGTTTGGAAGATAAGCCAGAAATGGATGGGCTTATACGTCTTTACCAGCTTATCATCTGATAAGCTGGAGCTTGTAGAGTAGCTCCTCGAGCTTATTTGATCCTTGTTTGAGCTAGGATCAATGTACCTTTCATTTTCAGCTTAAAACAACTTTTAGCTTATTAGTTCTGCTACTGCTTATTCTGTGCTTATTCCTGCTTGTTTCTGCTTTATATTTTCTTATTTGAGTTTAATTTGATTAGATCTAGTAGTTTTAGCTTAATCTTTAAGTTTTTGGTATAAACTGTCTTAGTATGGCTTGATTCTGCTTATTCTTATAGCTTATTGTTAAGTGCTTTTTAGTAGTTGTTAATTGCTTATTAGATCTTCATTTAGTTAGTCTATTATCTGTTTTCAAAATTCTCAGCTTAATCTAGTCTAAATTAGTTTTAAAATCAGTTTTTAAGTTTTAAAGGGGTGTTTGGATCTTAGTTTTAGTCAAGTGTCAAAACTGCTAGTGATTGTTTTAGTTTTAATCCAAGTTTAATCCAGTCTTAATTTAGTGTAATAAATAGTTTTTAATCAAATTTAAGTATTTTTATCAAGTCTTATAGCTTTTAATTAAGATTTCCATGTTTTCATAGCTTAAAACAGTTTCTTATTGTCTTAATTGGTAATTTCATGAAAAGTTGTTTAGCCTTGGTGTTTTTGGTTCAAAATCAGTCTAGAATACATTTTACAACTTTTGTCTAAGTGTCTTAGTTTTTTAAGTCAAGGTTTGAATCTTTTTCAGTTTCTAAAAAAGTCAATAAGTATAGAAAATTCCTATGCTGATCAATCAGCATAGGTTTTCTCAGCTTATTTTTGGTTCAAAATTCTTAAAAATTGTTTCTAAGTATTGATTAGTAGTAAGTCTTAATATGTTTCAAGGTTTACCTTAAGCTTTTAGTAGCTTAATTTTAGCTTAAAATAGCAGTTCAGCATAAAAAGTTTCAAAAATTCCAAAAATAAAGTCTCAACTGTCCTGTCTTATCAGCTTATTTTTAAGCTCATTTTTAGTTCAAATTATCTGAAAATTGTTTTATGTGCTCTATAGTTGGTGTTCTTTGCTATTTTGAAGTTTTAACTTATTTCATCAGCTTTTGGTAGCTTAATTGTAGCTTAGCAAGTAGAGGATCAGTCTGTTTTCAAGTCTTTTAAGTTTATAAAAATCTCAACTGCTCAATTTTCTCAGCTTATTTTTAAGCTCTAATCTGGTTCAAGTTGAATATTGGAGTGAAATGGTATATCAGCTTCTCAAGAAAATGGAGAAACAACTTTATAGGGCTAATTACAAGAAAATGAGGAAATAAGTGTTTGGAAGCATCCTCCTGGTGAAGGTTCAAGCTTAGATTGAAACTTGATGATTTTAAGGGAAAATATCAAGTTTAGGGGAGGATTGTTGGGTTTTAAAGGCTTCTTGAGTTACTAATGCTTATATGATGTTAAGACTGCTCAAATATTACAAGAAAAATAATGCAAGTCATTACTGCTGCTAGTTATGATGGTTAATGCTGCTTATGGAAGTTAAGACTGCTAGAGTATATTAAGACTACTGACAGACTTCAAGGAAAAATACTCTAAGTAGTTAATGCTGCTAGAAGGAAACTTAGTGCTGCTAGTACTAAGTTAATGCTGCTAGAGACTTAACGCTGCTAGAACAAAGAGTTAGTGCTGCTGATGCATTATTAGTGTTGCTAGAGTATTAGAGTCGGTTATTATGTATAGTATGTCCAGATAAGTATAGAAAAGATTCTATAAAGATTAATCTTATATAGAAAGTCATTGTAAGCCGACTAGGACTCCTTAGCCTATAAAAGGAGGTCCTAGGGCATAGAGATAAATACTGATTACACACACGATTCTTTATAGAACTTCAAGGTTGTAAATCCTAATACTTTTGAGCATTTGTATTATATCAATAATATTAAAGTGTTTAGTTGAATATTCTTGTGTTATTGTTTACTGTTTCATTCAATATAAAGTTCTTCTTAAGATCAAATACAAGATTCCGCATTGTGTTTGATATACTTCAAGACAGTTTCTATATTTAGTTGTTTTAGATTTATCTAAGATAACTAAACCTACAAGCTAATGAATTCGATCAAGTGCATAACTGGGATCAACAAAAGGATATGCTTGTCACGTGAGGTGAAAAGATCATTAAGTGTGAATTAGAGTTTTACGTGGTAAATTAATACCCGTTTTAGAAACTATTTTCTCACAACTTTGGTTTATTTTGAAAACAGTCTTTAATCTTGGTAATAATCACTAGATTTAAATGTTTGATTATCGTAACGGATTTTGCCCGTTAAAACAACCAACTAAATAAATCTAAAAGTAATCCGGAAATTATTAACTAACAATCTTCAATACTCGTTTTAAAAAACTATTTTCTCAAAATGTTGGTTTATTTTGAAAACAATTCTTTATCTTGGTAGTAATTACTAGATTTAATTAATTATCCTAACGGCTTTTGCCCGTCAAAATAACCAAAAATCAATCCAATTAACCAAAGATTATTAATCAATAATTTCTAAGTTTTCACACTTAAATCTCAATTCACTACTCACTTAACAAGCATATAAAATAATCTACTCAATAAGCATAATTACGCTAAAAACAACAAATAAAACAACAATCATAATAACTAGACTAAACAAGACAATGAATATAAAAAGAGATAATCGAAAAGGGATTAAAAGTTACCAAATATGAAGACTACGGATAAATTGAACTCCATAACATACAACAATCAATACCCAAATCTACAAGCTCATATACCCATATCCTTCTTGGTAGCCCCATGACCCCAAATCAATCTCCAACAACTAATTTTTAGTATTTTTGAATTTTTAAAATTAAAAATAAGATAAAGTTTAAAACTTTATAAATAAAAAGTGTTTTATAAATAAAAAGTGTTAAAAATGAATCTTAATATAAAAAGATGCTAACTTTTTGAAAGAAAATAACTTAAAACTTAAAATTTTATAAAAAGATTGAAACTTTATAACTTAAAAACATAAAACTAAGATTTTTTATAAAAGAAAGTTTTATAAAAAAGTTGATTAGAAAAGGTAAAAATAGAGATTAAGCGGGGGAAAAAAAAAAGATTAACTAAAACATTAAAATGAAAGTTTGAATTTAATAACACATAAACATAAATTAATAATGATTAAAGCCTTACTTAAACAAAAATCATTACAAAGTTTTAAAATTAAAACTAATTAAATCTAATCTAATATATCTAAAAAAAAAAAGAAAAAAAAATGAAGTTGCGTCAGGTGCTAGCTGCGTCAAGTTGCGTCAGGTGCAGAAAAAACAATAAAGTAATTAAAGATTAATATTTGAAAACTAACATCAATATTAAACAAATATAGAAAGCAAATCAATTTGACTACTGTTACTCGGACTTTGAAAAAAAAAAAAAAAAAAAAAAACAGAGATAGAAAACTACGGCACTGAAAAAAAATATGTACAATACCCTACTCATTGGCTTATCATTTCTTTATATAGCCTCAAACATAAATGACCTACAAATCCCATCCGTTAATTTCAACCTCTTGCACAAGTTTTGTTGGTGGTGGTTGGCCCAGAACAGGGTGAAGATAATCAATAGCCTAACTACCGGATATAACTTGGAATCGTGTTATCACTTTTCAAAGTAAACTATTCGACCCTATTGCCTGGGTATCACGAATATCTACTTGGGATAAGACCAAATGTTTGTTATTGAATTAGGCACAAATTAATAACCCTTGCGCATCCAAGTGATTATGTTTTCTGTTTTCATGTCTCTCATGCATGATTTGATTTTCCTATTTATAGGAAAGTACTCACAGATAGTCAAATGGAATTATGAGGATTAATCGCCCCATTAATCGCCTCATAATTATCCCCGTTATACCCAATAGTGGTTACATGACCAATTAAACGTGGTCATAAAGGCAGTTTTAACTGCCACTTGAATAGGTCAAAGTAGTTACATACTTATCCCAGCAGTACTAACTTAGTAACTTGCTCTAGCAGTACTAACTCAGCAGTACTAACAAAGTACTAGCAGTATTAACTCTGCTCCAGCAGTACTAACTTAGTACTAGCAGTAGTAACTCAGTGAAGGATTAAACCTTCTGATGAGTTACTCCTAACCATTATTTGAGTCAGGGTAGTCAGGGACCTGATGGGTGTATACTCCGTACCTCCTGACCCATTACCAGGTGTGAACTGATCCCTCAAGTGCACTAAATTTTTCAACAATCCTCCCCAAATTTAGTTTACTTCCTTTGCATGAAAATAAAACATTAAACAAAACAAGTGCATAAACGAAAATATATTGAGGATTGAATTTCCATCTTAGTACATTACACGTTCAAATATTCGAGAATCAGGGTGTTCTAAGAATTGAACCCTTCAACCCATTTGAATACCTGAAGATAAAATAAACATAAGTTTTCAAACACTTAAACGATCCTGACACTATACAAGCAATGTGTCCATATCCAATTCATAAATGTTGTAAGAGCCAAAAGTCCAAAGCTCCCTGAAGTGGCAAAACTTCAACATTCACATAGGTGGTTCATCTTTATTCATGCTCCTGCTTAGCACTTTTTCAAAGAAATTAACCATTAAGAAGTAAAGACTTCATCCTCCTTTCCAGCAGGTTCCGAGCACAACCTTGGGATGATTATAAAACATGTGATCCAGTCCACTGAATGTTCAGCTTTCCACATTGAACTCAGCTCCCAAGTTTCCTCAGGAGGGAGTTGGGTGTCTTAGCATTCAGTGACTAAGTTGGACCTTAAACCCATCCCTTTAGCAGACTTTATAACCAAGTCTCTAGCCAATCCCTTCGTCAAGTGATCAGCTAAGTTTTGTTGAGATCTTACAAACTCTATAGATACCACCCCATTCATGATAAGCTCACGAATCATGCTATGCCTGACACCTAAGTGTCTAGACTTCCCATTGTACATTTGGCTATAAGCCTTTGAAAATGTAGCTGCACTATCACAAAGGATAGAAATAGGTGCTATAGGTTTAGGCCACAATGGAATCTCAAGAAGCAAGTTTTTCAGTCATTCAGCCTCTTTACCAGCAGCTGCTAAAGTCACAAATTCAGATTCCATTGTTGAACTGATGATGCAAGTTTGCTTCTTGGATGACCAAGAAATTGCACCTCCACCAAGTAGGAATACCCAGCCACTGGTAGACGAATTGTCTTCAGTGTTACTGATCCAACTTGCATCAGTGTATCCTTCTAATACTGAAGGATAACCAGTATATGAGAGACTATAATCCATAGTTTTCTTCAAATACTTCAGTACCCTCTGAATTGCTTGCCAGTGCTAAGCACTAGGATTACTAGTAAACCTGCTCAGTTTTCCCACTGCAAAAGCAATATCAGGTCTTGTACAAGTCATGGCATACATCAGGTAGCCAATCATCCTAGAATACTCAAGTTGAGATACAACTTTGCCAGTATTAGGCATCAGTTGTATCCATAGGTGTACTCACTAGAGTACAATCAGAGTGGTTGAATTTTCTCAGTACCTTCTCAATATAATGAGACTGATTGATAGAAATTCCCTTACTCTCATGTTTGATTCTTATACCAAGGATAACATCAGCCTCCCCCATGTCCTTTATTGAGAACCTTGATGACAAAAATTTCTTTGCCAGGTCAACCTGATTTTGGTCAGTGCCATAGATCAGCATGTCATCAACATATAGACAAATGATGACTCCTTTACCAGATTCATCAAATTTGCTATATACACATTTATCATATTTATTAAGTAAATAACCACTAGATAAAACCACTTCATCAAATTTTTGATGCCATTGCTTAGGTGATTGTTTTAGTCCATAGAGAGACTTAATCAGTTTACACACCTTGTTTTCATTTCCAGGCATGATGATGCCCTGAGGTTGGTTCATATAAACCTCCTCTTTCAATTCACCATTCAAGAAAGCTGTCTTTACATCCATCTGATGAATAATCAGATTGTGAATTGATGCCAAAGCAATCAACAATCTTATGGTACTGATACGTGCCACAGGGGCATAAGTATCAAAATAGTCTATCCCTGAATTTTGTTTAAAGCCCTGAATGACTAGTCTAGCCTTGAACTTTTCAATAGTTCCATCTACCTTCATTTTCCTTTTGAAAATCCATTTGCAACCCAAAGGTTTGCAACCAGGTGGTAGATCAGCCAACACCTAAGTGTTGTTGCCCATGAAGGAGTCCATCTCATCATTTATTGCTTCTTTCCAGAAAGCAACGTCCTGGGACTTCATTGCTTCCTCAAATGTTTTGGGGTCATCCTCAACATTAAAGCAATAGGAGTGTTGGTCAGAGACCTCATCCCTTATTCCTTCAATTAAATATAATTGAAACTCAGATCCAAATGACTTTGGAGTCCTGATCCTTTTTCTCTTTCTGAGCTCAGGTTGTTGAACCACAACCTCATCAGGGACCTCTAATGTACCAATATCATTAGTTCCATTTGGAATCCTCTGACTTGGTCTAGGGACTGATGAGAATCTATTCTCACCAAAGAGTGCATCCCTTGATTCAATTATTGAGTTAATTAAAACATATTCATTAGGTTCAATAACATAGAACCTAAAAGCTTTGGAATGCTCAGCATATCCAACAAAGATACATTCAATGCCTCTTTCACCCAAAGTTTTCAATTTTGGATCTGGGAGTCTTACAACAGCCCTACAACCCCATACCCTGAGATAATTTAGGTTGGGTTTCTTTTTAGTCCAAAGTTCATAAGGGGTAACCTTGTTCCTTTTTTTGGGAACCCTATTTATTAAATAGCAAGCTGTTAACATAGCTTCACCCCAGAACCCTTGACTCAGCCCTAAGTAGGACAACATGGAATAAACCATCTCCTTCAGCACTCTGTTTTTCCTTTCAGAGATACCATGTTGCTGAGGAGTATAGGGAGCAGTCGTTTCATGGATTATACCAACAGACTGAAAATACAGAGTATCCATGTACTCACCTCCCCTATCAGTCCTTAATCTTTTGATCAGGGACCCAAGTTGTAATTCAACTTCAGTTTTAAATACTTTGAATTTATCTAATGCTTCATCCTTAGTATGTAACAGATAAACGTAACAAAACCTAGAAGCATCATCAATAAATGTCACAAAGTACTTTTTGTTTCCCAAAGAGGGAGTGGCATGCAAATCACACAGGTCACTGTGTATTAGCTCCAAGAGCTCAGTCTCACGTTTTACACCCTGAAAAGGTTTCTTAGTTATTTTGGTCAACATGCAAGTCTTACACTTTTCAGTGTCCATGTTAAATGCTGGGATTAACCCATCCTTAGACATATATTGCATCCTTTTATAGAGTACATGGCCAAGTCCAGCATGCCAAAGGGTAGAGTCGTTCACTTTAGAGGTTGACATAAAGGCTGAATTAACAATATCAGTAACTATATTAAGTCTGAACATTTGATTACACAAATAACCAAAACCAATAAGCACACCATGTTTAGATAATATAAATTTATCAGATTCAATAACTTGTTTATATCCATGATTATTCAAAACACTACTTGAAACTAAGTTTTTCCTTATATTAGGAACATGAATAACATTAAACAAAGTTACAATCTTTCCAGAACTAAAACTAAGATCTACACAACCACGGCCATGCACCAGGGTTGTTGACTCATTTCCCATGTGAAGAATATAACCATCATTCAGTGACTCGTAAGTCTTGAACCAACATCTATCTTTGTACACATGAACAGTTGCTTCAGAGTCAACCCACCACGCAACATCATCATCCTGCACATAGTTATTCAGATACATATGTAACATAATAAATCTGAAAGGATTTATTAAACATATTCTGACCTTTAAGTGAGTTGGCAGAACCACCACTCCCTGAACCACTAGTGCCTCAACCATTGGCTTTACCACCAACCTTAACACCTTTGCAATCCCTTTTAATGTGACCAGTTTTGCCACATTTCCAACAAGTAGGTGTTGCCTTCTTGTTTGGGTCAGCCCTTGTGTTATCATGATGTTTACGTTTGCCCTTGTTGTCATTGTACTTGGTGCAGTTGTTATGTTCCACCATATTGACAACAGATGCATCAGTAGCATTGCTACTCTTTGGCTTGTCACTGTCCTGCGCCCCGAGGGATTCCTCAATATGCAGATGACTGCCCAACTGAACAAGAGTCAATTCTTCCTTCTTATGTTTCAAGGTATGCTTGAAATCTTTCCAAGAAGGAGGTAGTTTTTCAATGATACAAGAGACTGAAATAGCCTCATCCATGTTCATTTTATGTTGTGTAAACCTTCCAAGTATACCAAGAAGTTCATTGTATTGTTCCATAACTGGTCTTGAATCAGTCATTTTGTAATTTGTGAAATTACTTACAAGAAACTTCTTACTTGATGCATCCTCAGCCATATTTTTGGCATCCAAGGAATCCCATAGTTCTTTGGAAGATTTAACATCTGATAAACATCAAAGAGAGAATCAGACATACCATTGAGGATTAAACCTCTGCAAATGTAATCATCATTCTCCCATTTTCTCCTCTTCCTCATTTGTTCCACAGAAGCATCATCACCATCATCAGGAATAGGAGTGCTCAGAGCATACACCACACTCATGCTTGAAAGCAAGAAGTGCATCTTCTTCTGTCATCTCCTGAAGTCCACCCCTTCAAACTTATCAAGCTTGGCAAAGTTTAAAGCCATGTGTTTCATAGCAGCAACAACCATTGATTATCACAAAATAGTTTACCTTGATTGTTGGTGGTGGTTGGCCCATAACAGGGTGAAGATAATCAATAGCCTAACTAATTACCAATGAATGGTTACCGGATATCACTTGGAATCGTGTTATCACTTTCCAAAGTAAACTATTCGACCCTATTTCCTGGGTATCACGAATATCTACTTGGGATAAGACCAAATGTTTGTTATTGAATTAGGCACAAATCAATAACCCTTGTGCATCCAAGTGTTTATGTTTTCTGTTTTCATGTCTCTCATGCATGATTTGATTTTCCTATTTATAGGAAAGTACTCATAGCTAGTCAAATGGAATTATGAGGATTAATTGGCCCATTAATCGCCTCATAATTATCCCCATTATAGCCAATAGTGGTTACATGACCAATTAAACATGGTCATAAAGGCAGTTTTAACTGTCACTTGAATAGGTCAAAGTAGTTACATACTTATCCCAGCAGTACTAACTTAGTAACTTGCTCTAGCAGTACTAACTTAGTACCAGCAGTACTAACACAGTAGTACTAACAAAGTACTAGCAGTATTAACTCTACTCTAGCAGTACTAACTTAGTACTAGCAGTAGTAACTCAGTGAAGGATTAAACCTTCTGATGAGTTACTCCTAACCACTATTTGAGTCAGGGTAGTCAGGGACCTGATGGGTGTACACTCCGTACCTCCTGACCCATTACCAGGTGTGAACTGATTCCTCAAGTGCACTAAATTTTCCAACAAGTTTTGGCACCTGGCAAAATCTGAGAAAGGATAGTTGATGTGTGGGAACACATGTAAAAATTAATACACATGGCATCTTGTGGACTTTGTATATTTCTAATGGGCCACTAATTGTTGTGCTTGGGCTGAACTTATAAGGCTCATTTGTCATCAATATTAATGTGCAGCTGGGCCTGATCTTGGGCTCGGTTGGGCTTATTTCTTCAGGCTTTAATAATCTTCTAAATGTTCGTAATCTCGTATTTTGCTCGAATATTCGTGTCTCGTAACGTTGGACTCGTAATTTCGTGCTCTTTCCAATGGAGTGATCGGGTAATTTTTTCCAACTTTGTTTGAATCTCGTTAAACACGAAAACATCGTCGAAACTCATCCAAAAATCACCATTTTTGCTTTGTTTTCAAACCCTTGTACCTGCAAGACATAATAACACATTCCAAACATATTTGCAATATAATTTAACATATTTCATGGTTATTAGTCCATTTTAGCGCGTTTTCCGGTATAAAAATGATGTGTGTTTACGCACACATCAAAATTCCCCACACTAAGCAATTGCTGGTCCCACACGCAATGTTTATTACACACGTTGTGAAAGAAATCTTTATACCGCCATAACTAAAAATCTCTCACATCAAAAAAAGAACAGAAAGATGTTCATCAAGGGTTATAACAATCTTTTAATTTGAAAACGCCCCATTTTAACCATTAAATAATTAAAAGATAATAAGAAATTTTTTAGAATAAAATAAAAGGCTTTAAGAAAGGGAAAGTCGCAAACTGGGAGTTCCCAGGAGATAAAGATCATCATCCTCGATTTTCGCAGTCCCCAAACCAAGCTTAAAACGAAATAATAGCTAAATATAAAATTAGATGCTAACACTAGTTATAGATGCTAATTGTGTACGCGCAGCTACTCCTTGCTCCCTTATTCCTAGTTCCTCTAAGGATTTTATTTTGAAAAATGAGTTTTTATTATATCATAGATTTTTAGTCCGATAAAGGCACCCGATTTAGACCATAATTAGTTTAAAATCCTTCCCTAGAGAACTGCTGTAGATAAAAATGAGATCCACATCAAGGTCCTAATTTAACACGATTTAGGAGATATCCTTTTTATTTCATCCGAAACAACTCATCTACGAGTCCAGAGACATAAGTTTTATTTAGATATCCTCAGAGTCGAAATTTGGCATTATTATCATTATTATTAGGTATATTAGCCCTCGGCCGTTTAAACAACTAAGACAACGGCAGCTAACCGTTAGGAAACAGTAGTCTTATTTCGAACTTGGGAATTTTCCTCCACCTTTTAAACAACTGAGTCAACGGGAGCGAACCGTCAGGAAACAGTAGTCTTATTTCGGCTTTGGTCTATCACAAATTTATTACGGGCCAAATCCCGAGTCCTGCGGTCTTTCAACATTCGAAACAATAGCAACTAACTATCAGGAATCAGTTGTATTATTTCCCCGCAACACTGACAGTACCCTGATGTGTACCCAATTTCCATAAGCAGAAATTCTCTAAAAAAGTAGTAAAAACTAAGAATTGTAAAAACCGTGCATCTTTATGTATTGAAAACATTATTTTTGATATGTTTTTAAGTTGGTGGGAGCAAAAAGCCACAATTAACCGCTATGAGCTCTAAAGAGATCCAACTACTCCAAGTTTAGCATCTAACTCATATTCAACTCTATCATTTTTCGTTCTTTGCAAAGTTTTTAAGTTTTGCAAACGCTTAGTCTCAAAAGCTAAGGAGAAAGCTAGACTACAATACTCAGTCAAGTCAGAATCTCCCCTGTTCTAGCCTACGGGCCTACTTATTTATACATATATAATTATCATCATTTTTTTATTATTTTTTTTTCAAAAAATTCAAACAAATATATAGGTAAAAACAGGGTTGCGTGGGACACAGACAATGCAAAGTTTTGAAATTTTTTGAAAATTTCGATAGAAATCTCCCCCCCCCCACACTTAGAACTAAACATTGGCCTCAATGTTAAAAAATATCGGGTGTCACCCCCACACTTAGGAACGAAAAAGGCAAATGCTACAAATTCAAAGTGTGATAGGGGAAAACTATATCAAATAAGCACATATGATAAAGGATTTCCCTAAATATAACAATGCAAATGATCAGAGACTGAGTGTTGGAGGGTTTGAAAACAAGCACGAAGGTCTTCACGATCATAGGGAATCCTGCAAGCAAAAACAGATACCCACAAAACACAACATGGACAGAAGCACTCCCCCACACTAATCCGAATACCACATCACACTTATTCAAAATAAAAAGAGAAAATAAGATAAAGATGGATAGATAGATAGATAACACGGGTTGCCTCCCGAGAAGCGCTTGTTTTTGTTCGAGTCTCTAGCTTGACTCTAGGGTTACTTACTTTTAAGGTCATGGTCACATCCATCACTTAGTGTTAAGTTAGGATGGAAGAAACGATACAACGCCTCCTTAGGTGAGTATGCCACCTGACGGGGTAATGGCATATGGTGAAATCTGATAAAAGGTTTATCCATTACCCGCGTCACATCACCCGACTGTGTCAGGGAGAACAAAGGGTAAAATCTTTTCACTTCCATCAAGCAAATTTGCTTAGAATCGGGAAGTGGTGTAACTAGTAGGGTGGACTCATCAATTATAGGTGTTGACTTAGGGGGGTCTAAGCTACACAAATCCTCAAACTCGTCATCAAAATTTTGTTATCAATTCTTAATGTAAAGTTATCATCAAAGTCGAATAAAGGATTTGATATACTCACGTTGAAAGATCTAGAAATCCAATCAGAATTATCTAAAGGTTCATCAGATATCCTAGGGACTGGAACAGGGTCATTGGTAGGTAAACTTTCTATATCACTAGGATTGAAGTCAATTTCCCTATCCCCCATTGAGAGGGTGTCTATATGCTCTCCAAAAGGTAAGTCGATATCTAAATTTTCGTCTCCTGAAACATCAAGTCTAGGAAAGGATGATGTGTATGCTAGTGGCGGAGATGGGACATGTACGGTACTTTGTGGGCTATAATTATGCACCTCGTCTATTGTAGTCTCCGTATCATCCTCATCACTCTCCTCATGATAAAATGAGTCAAGAGGAGGATCTTGTGGTGTAAGTCTAAGAACCAATTCCTGAAGACGGTTTACTTCAGCTTGCAATTTTTGGATGTTAACTTGAAAATTCAAGTTATCTTGTTCTTGAGGAAGTGGATGAGGGGGTAACTGATCCATTTGGTACTGTGGAGGTTGGTCAAGATAAGGTAAGTCATAATTGTTACAAGGGACATGCTCATAGACAAGTGGGTTCCTAGTTTGACAATCAGAGCTATAGGACCTCCACAGAACTCACAACAGTAGAACTGCTATGACCGACTCTGTGAATCATATGCATATTGGTAATTACCAAAATTTTGATTGTTACACGGAGCCTGCTCATAGACAAGCGTATTCCCTGTTTGACAATCAAAACCTTGGTGAGGACCTCCACAGAACTCACAAGAGTAAAACTACTGCGACTGACTCAGTGAATCATATGGATATTGGTCATAACCAAAATTTTGATTGTTACATGGAACCTGTAACAAACCGAAAAATCCAGATTGATTTTTAACAATAAATTGTATTTATTATTTCTTAAGTTTAACTTTTGGACTTTTCCGAACTCATTCGAAGCGAATATGAGAGGTTATCTCGCAAAACGTGTAAACCGCACACAACGCGTATCGGTACAACCGTAACTCGACAAACATTTTAATGTGATTTTTATACTATTTATGAGAAAATAGTCGTGTAAATACTCGTTTTTCGTGGAAAAACTATTTTAAAAACAATGGCACAAATTTCGTGTCTTGAATCGATCATTTGCTAAACCAAATGGGTCCCACACCCTAATGATATAAAAGATTACCAAAACTGCACAATCAGTCCCTGGGGGCAAAGTATACCGCTGCCCCTTATCTTTGAATCTTGACAATTTTGACCATTGTACTATTTTCGTGTGTATATAAGACCAAGCTAGGGTTTTATTTCACTAGTCACAGACACATATAACACACTCCCTCTCTCTAGGTTTCTGGCGCCGCACCACCATTCCAGTTAGATTCCGGCCACCATCTCACCGCCGCCAACTTCTGTTTTAATGCATGATACAAGTGTATGAAGTTAGATCGGGCTTAGATCAAGACGTTTGGGGGTTGTTTTGGGGTGTTTCGCACGGTTCAAGCTACCACCACCACTGGCCACCACAGCCGCCATCATCTCTGACTCTCTCGCTCATCCTTATTCCTTTTGGTATGACGACAACCTATCTTTTTGTTATTCGACTATGCTAAATCGTTATCATTGTTTTCGTGGATAAAAATCAATTAAAAGCATGTTCTAAACCTTTCGTGTGGTATACAAACCGATTGGGTGTGTTGTGCATTTATTTTGATTTCGGGTCAGGTCAAACCCGATTGACCACGGGTCAAAATTATATCGAATCCTCATTGTTGTTTTTGATGTTGTCATTGTAGTTTGGTTTTGGATTGGATTAAAATCTGCTCATTTAAGTCATTAGGTTTTGATTTGGATTTGGTTATGTTTAAATTTATTCGATTCCATAGCACCACAAGTGTGGCTAAGAACGTGTTTTTTGTGTTCAGTTCTCAAATAACACCCACGTAGGGTGTTTGCTTTTTTTCAGTCGAGTAGAAAGACCCATATGGGTCTCGAGTACTGATTTGGTTTTGTTGTTGGTCTCACCATGAAAGGAAAACCGAGAGGGTGTGCTCGGTTTGGATTTACGTATCTCAGATTTTTTGGGTTTATTCTTAAAGAGTTTATAACTTATTGAAATTTTTAACAAGCTCATTGAGCTTAATATGGAATTGGTTTGGTCTCGGTTTAGCCGAAAACACCAAGGGGGTGTTTTGCTTGGTCGGTTTGATAGGCGTACCAAAGGGAGTGTTTGGTTATTAAATTGAAAGTATTATGTCTAATTTTATTTAATTTGTATATTATTTAAACTATGTTGGTTTCGGATACTTGACTAACACTTTTGTTAGTTTTGACACATATGCTCAATAGGATCATTGGTACGTTTCGGTTACATGGGATGCAATATTTGATACTTGATTTTTGGGCTTGGAATATATACATGGACTTGGATCAATAAAAAATTAAACGGACTAAATATATATCGTACTTGATATACTTGGACAATTGGACTTATATTGGACATTTTGGACTAGAGACGAATATAATATATTAGACTCGAGACGAATTTAATATATTAGACTCGTAACGGACCTAAATATTCAATTAACACTTATTAAACTAATAACAAATGGTAAAACTCGATAACTAATAGATATTCTAAAAAGTGGGATTAATTATTATTATCAATTGTTCTCGTTATAGACTTGTCGGGAAATATTGTTTGAGAAATTGAGTTTATTAAAGTCACGATGACTTGGGAACGTTGTATAAACGGACGCATCATGCCGAAATTTATAAAACTTTCTAGATCTATATTTGATTTCAAAAACCTTTTATTTTCATAAAACCCGACAATAATCGAAACTGATAGTTTTATTAACTTGCAAACTTTTTGTTAATTGATATACTAATTTGAGTTTTCTTATAAAACTTAAATTACCTTTCCAAACTTAATTGACATTTTCAAAACTATTTGGGATTATGGGGTAATTACCGAAACTTACCAATTGACCCACTTTCTTGACACATTTCCTTGTCTCTCTTTTCTTTGACACTACAAAAAAACAGGCTTTCAGAGACTGAAAAATCAGTCTCCGATACACCATGATCAGTTACGAATGGTCTATCAAGGACTGATTTTGCTAGTCACTAATCAGTTACAACAGCTTAGTTACGGAAAGTGACGTTATCAACTGAAATTCAATCCTTGTTGTATTGAACCAACGAGGACCAGAGATCAGTCTCCAAAATAAAAAAGTCAGTCCTTATTTCTATGGGTTGGTATCATGTTATTTCAGTCCCCAATGCATATTATCGGCGACTGAAAAGTCAGTCGCCAATACTATGTTAGATCAGTTACTAACACATGGATTTAGGGACTGAAAATTAGTCCATAAACATTGTTTATAGTCCCTAATACGTTTCGTTTTTTTGTAGATTACCATACCAAATCAGTCTCTAATAATAGGATTTAAAAACTGATTAGTCTCCGATGAAAGGCTTTAAAGACTAATTGTTAGTCACAAAAAACAGATGAATTAGTCCTTAATTTGTTTTTCTAGTGACTGAAAATTAGTTTCAAAATATATGTTAATCGATACAAAATAACATTCAAATCAGTCTCCAATATGATGGCGCCGTTTCATTATATTTCTATTATAAACTAAAAGTTATTGGCAAATACAATTTAATTCAGTCCCCATTCACAATGCATACATGACCCCTTACAATAGTATATAAAACTCCAAATCATAAACAATAATAATAACAATATTTCTTTAAAGCATAATAATCACCAATCCAAATAACAAGAGTTTACAATTCAATATGTTTAAAAATAAAACCAAATTCAATAGAAATAAATTTGAACGTCCTATATATCACTATCGGTGAATAGATCATTACCATCACCGTTACCATCACCTTCAGTAGTATTTGGTGAGTCTATTGTGCTCTCGAAATCTGGAAATTTTTGGCTCAAGAATTTTGCCAATTTCTCATAATTACGTCGACCTTGACTGCTGCCAAAAAATTCAGGTGTTCCAAGTAGCTTGAACCATGGTGCAGCCCGTCATATCTATCATATCGAAATAGTGATTAGTAACCTACCCATATGGCAAATCATCGGTAAGTGTAATGGGATTGTAATTCATATAGAGGTGGAGAGTTCGACCTACTTACTTATTAGTGGTAAACTCCGGTTATATTTTGTAAAATAACGGATCAAATAGGTAGAAATAAACAAAAGCTTAAGAGGAAACAGGTTGACTATCGAAAGTCACCCAAAAAAGGCCCAAGTAAACATTGGCCTATATTAGTTAAACTTCTTGCATTTTTCCCTTATTGAAATAATTTAATTTTTGCAATTATATCTGACCCATGTATGAATTAAAAGATGTTAAAAGATTTTTTAGACACAAAGTGTGTCCGGGTCAACCCAACCCCTGCTTTTACCCATGACACACCCATTTGCCACCTCTAATTTGCATTCCAATAAAAGATCAAGAAACATACTTGATTCGACGATCTTCAGTTCTCATGGTTCTGACACCATCTCTCCCTTCAATACGCAGACCATAACGGACAATATTCTCTGGAACAAACGCCTCACCCTGAAAATCAACAGCCCAAAAGGTTTGAAATAAGATAACAGCATGATCAAAATGGTGTTAATTCGGTCATTTCACATATTCACTGGTATAAAGAGGGTGTGAATCTTCTTCAACTTTGACATTGACTTTCACTTTAAGTTAGTGATATTTACAAAACACTACTTGTTATACATGTCAATTTGGAATATTGGACATTTGTTGTATTTGTACCATACCTTTCCATCTTCACCAATGACGAAAATTTCTGGCTCGTTTTTACTTCCTTCAGCAAACATACAAAGATCAAGCATGCCTCTTGCCCCATTGTCAAATTCAACAATAACATATGCATTATCAATGATATCAGGTACCTGTTAGACAATACAATAGCACAAGTTGAATCAGAAAGAGCATAATATTATGTTAAATGTTGACTTTAGAGGTCAAACGTGCTAATACTTAAGTTAAACAATGACAGATATTTTAGCTATAAACTTATCGTAAAAATATTTTCATTTGTAGAATATAATTTAGGTTTCAATTTGTTAGCTTAATATCTTCAAATTAGATAGAATATAAAGATTAATTTGAGAATAAGTTTAATGACTTTGACCCTAGAAGTCAGAATGTGCTACTTTTGAATGGTACATTTTAGACAGCAGACTAAGAGCACAATACCTTGGCATCATAAACTTCAGTTTTGTGATTTATATCAATGGCTCCAGAAGCCATTACACGAACTGGATTAGCGCCTACAAACAGTCTCATCAGATCAAAAAAATGGCAGCATTTTTCAACAAGAGTACCTCCACTGTTGCAATTAAACCTGTTCCAGTTGTCCACCTAAAAAAGACACAAGTAGTCAAGAACATTTATGATTATAAAAATCCAACACAAATCATATAAAGTAATAAGTTTAAATAACTACCTTAACCAGAAATGGAAACCGATGTTCCCTAATTGAAACCATCTTAACATGTCCCAATGTACCAACATTTCTGGTCGCTTTTTAGCAGCCTCTATCGCCTGAATCACGGGAAAAATTAAGGCTTATTAATCATTTGTGTGCCTCATTTTCTTTTTTTCTTCATATATAATATAAATGAAACACAAAACGAATGTCTATACTGTGTAGGCATATTAATGAAAATGGAACCCACAAAATGGAAATACGATTTATGTTATGAGAATAACTAACCTTTCTGCAGTCTTCCACAGTAGTGCATAAAGGCTTCTCCACCAGTATGTGATGAGTCTTTGGGTGGTTGATAATATCCATCAAGATTTGATAATGGGTCATGTTTGGAGTTGCAATAACCACAACATCACACAGCCCACTGTCCAGCATTTCCTTGTGTCCTGAAAACACCTGTTACAACAATCCGTGTATTATGTAAAACTCCAAATTCATATTAGAATGTAGTGCACCAAAAGACCATATAACGACTTAAAAATACCAAAAAATGAGAAATTGGCAAAATTCCATGTTTTTCGACCGTGTTTCCGATACACAGCAACAGAACCACGACAATCGATCAAGTGACACTCACAACCTGTAAATCCCTTCCGCAATTAATAGACTAAAAAAATTAAGTTTTTTTTAATGCAGCAACTTTACAATTAAAGGTGACATGTGTTAACGTTAATCAACCCCAACTTGCTTATTTAGCTGCCCTTGATACATCCGGTTGTACCCACCCGCTAAACCCACCAATGGAACCCATAAACTGAACCAACTGGCTGTACAAACACAATAAACCTACCCACTGAACCTACTCCTTGTATCCCCTGAACCCATCAACTGAATCAAAAAGCATGTTTCAAACTCATATAGATTCGGGTTTACATGAACCCTAATTCCTAAAAATCACCCAAACACGAAATTGACACATAAAGACCTCAAATTGATGATTAAATTAAATATATAACACGTTACAATACCTTATTTGTGGATATATGACATAAAATCAGAGTGATGATTATGAATAGCCATGGTCTGGTGGCTGACTGGTGAGGATGTGACTGACGACTTTGGGTGGTGACTAATTAAAAAGTATAAAGATAAAACCCTAGATTTGAAAGCCAATACGATTTCAAAAACTAAAATCCAAACCTTAGATCCAAAATGGTGCGCCTGAGATGATGGATGATGAAAGATGGCAGCAGGGTATGGCGGCGTGCGTCCAAGATGGGGCAGGATCAGATGGTGGGAAATAGCCGAGTCGATAGTTGGTATTGGTGTTGAATGGAAAATGGAAAAGAAAAGTGATAGGATAAGGAGAGATGGGCGGGTAGTTAGCCAAAAAATAGAGAAATTAGAGGGAAACTTTGGGGTTTTGATTTTGGGGAAAAATTGTACAGTAAGAGGGAAGAATGAGAGGGAGAAGGAAGAGCCAAATGTTTTTGGTATAAAAAATATCTAAATTTTATTTTAGCCTCACATTTTTATATAATTTTGTTTAAGAACTAGTTAAAATTAATATTTATATAGATATAGATTATGTCAAACAAATTTGTACCAAAGTGTATTCCTACATTTATAAAAAAGTGTTCGGAAAACTAGATTTATTTGGAATGACTTGTCTTTTAAACCATTATGATTGAATTATAAGATAATATTTGAATTCAGCTCGAAAAACTCGATACATTCATAAATAAATACATTTAGTGTAGTTACATATAAACCCTAAAAATATCCATAATCATTATATTCGAGATCGACTCGTAAACTACTCGAAATCAACTCGATTTAAACGAGTCAAGCTCGAGTTTAAGCTACTCGACTCTATTTTCGAGTCGAGTTCGAGCTCCAAATACTCGGCTTTTGTTAAAAAAATAAAGATTTGTTAATATGTCATTATATCTTATCGAGTTTATCGGGTTGACCCGATAACCCGACAATAAACTAATTAGGACCCTAACCCGATAACCCGACAATAGACTTGAATGTGGAGTTCCCAAGGCAGGATATGTTGCTTGGGATTGGCTTGGACTATTTCGAGAAAATGGTCTAGTATTTATATGGAGACCTTTAGGGTTGTGAGAACCCGTAAAGGCAATCTGATGGTCTACGTGGTGTGTAAAGTAGAGTGCGTTGATTGGCTATATGCCTATATGCAACTTTCTTGTTATTATCTTGAATGGAAGTGGTGTGTATAGTATAGTGGATTGACGATTGCTATAGGCACCACGACTTATTATATATGGTAAGAACGTAATAGTCGTTTCTTTAAAAGGGATGTCGCGCTCGATGAAGCAACTGATTGATGTCATTATCCCGATTACACGTCTTAAATTGTCAACACTCAAAATGAAAGCCATCAGTGAATACTAAAGATGTTATGAATGTCTGAAACTTGAATTCTCGAGTTCCCATGTCACGGGGGTATAAACCGAGGTTTCGTGTGTGAACCCCTAAGTGTTACACATAAATAGCAATCCGTAAATAGGTTTATATAGAAACTTACAATTACTAACAACGATACAAATATATGTATGTCTTAAAAACAAGTGTAGTACATTACAATATATAGAACCGTACATTCTGTCGGTAATCCATTTTCTTCCGTTTTTGTCAGTTTTTATCTGTTTTTGTCCGTTTTTATACGTTTTCGTCCGTTTTTTATGTTTTCGTCCGTTTTTATACATTTTTGTCCCTTTTTTATGTTTTTATACGTTTTTGTCCGTTTTTTTACGTTGTCGTCTGTTTTTTTACGTTTTTATACGTTTTCATCCATTTTAGTCCGTTTTTTTTACGTTTTTATATGTTTTCATCCGTTCGTATACGATTTCATCCGTATTTTTATGTTTTCATCAGTTTTTGTCTGTTATATTTTAACATTTTTATACGTTTTCAGCCGTTTTAGTCCTTTTTTTTACGTTTACGTCCATTTTTATACGTTTTCGTTTGTTTTTTACTTTTTTGTCCGTTTTGATACATTTTCGTCTGATTTTAAACGTTTTCGTCCGTTTTTATACGTTTTCGTCTGTTTTTAAATGTTTTAGTCCGTTTTAATATATTTTTATACATTTTAGTCTTAGCTATGATGTCCATGTATTAGGGACTGAGTTGTGATTCAAATTCAGTCACTAAAAAATTTCCCTCCATATTTTTTAATTGCGCAAACATATTTGTAACTGAATTTTAGTCTTAGGTACAATGTCCATGTAATAGGGACGCAGCTGTGACTGAAATTCAGTCACTAAAAAATTTCCCTCCAAACCTTTTTATTGTGTAGACATATTTGTAACTGAAACTTAGTCTTAGCTATGATCTCCATGTATTAGGGACCGAACTGTGACTATAATTCAGTCACTAACAAATTTTCTGCCAAAATTTTTTATTGCGCAAATATATTTGTAACTGAAATTTAGTCTTAGATATGATGTACATGTACCAGGGACTGAATTGTCACCCTTATTCAGTCACTAACAAATTTGCCTCCAATTTTTTTTCCCGTACATGCATATTAGTAACTGAAATTTAGTCTCAGATATGGGGTCACTGAATCGAGGACTGATTTTTAGTCGCCCACAATCAGTCAATAAAAGGTCAGTCCTTAAAAGTATCAGTAACTGATGTTTCAGTTACTGATGCTATGTATCAGCGACTGATATATCAGTGCCTAAAAATTCAGTCTCTGAAAGCCTGTTTTTTTGTAGTGTGACTTCTTTTGTCATTCCTTTCTCGACTCAAGTTCTCGTCCGTACTTTTCTCGACCGTGTCGATTTTCTATTCCTTTTGGCGTGAGTATTCTTGAGTCTATGTTTTCTTACCACCATACGAAACGTTGAAACTAAACTTTTTTTACAAGCAATGACGCTAAACTTTTTACAAACGTTGTTACGAGTAATCCACGTAAACTAAGACACTTGTCTTTTGAAAACTCATTTACTTTACGAGACATATTCTGAGATAACTATATACATATTAGATTGTGCTGATCCCGTACTGTTGTGCCTGTACTCTTAATACCCTTATGTTTTGCTACTCGATGCCAGTTGTTTCATTTGTGATTCTTGCGTTACTTCATAATGAGGTGAGTTCATGGCCCCTACCTTTACTTGTTTTATAACTGTTTTGGGGGAGAATACATACTCGGTTTTACTTAAACTCAATGCTTGTTTAACTTGAAACGTGATTTGTTTTCTCAAACATACTGTTTGGCTGAAATACTTGATTGTTTACTCGAATGCGTTATGTGTTTACATGTTACATACTTGATTTCTTACTCATGGACAAAAGTGCTTAAAACGTTTATGCCTTCATAACCGAATGGACTGGCCCAACTGCTATGTACATACAAGACCGAATGAACTGGTCACATAACCAAATGAACTGGTAACATGACCGAATGAATTGGTCACATAACCGAATGAACCGGTCAAACCAACTTTAACTCTTGTGGTCCACATTACTAATTTACCTAAAGGTAAACTTTATTTTCATGACATTGTGAGCGACACAATGGTCACATAACTTTTATTGAACTCACATTTCTTTTACTCTGTATTGCTATTTATACAAACCTATGAACTCACCAACCTCGTGTTGACACTTTTAGCATGTATTTTCAGGTTTAAGGCGATAGCTAGCTGTTGGAGGCTTTTGGCATGGCATGGCATGGTCATAGATGACTCTAACATATTTGGGACCGCTTTATTTATATTGGGCCTTATTTCCGCACTACCTTTGAATGATGTAAATTTTATACTTTTGATAATGAAATTTCTTCTAAAACGGATAGGTGAAATCCGTTATCTTTACTATGTGTTGTGATTCAATTTAGTAGCACCCCAGTGATATTATCTTCCGTTGCGATCCATTTTTGGGGGTGTTACAGAACCTGCTCATAGACAAGCGTGTTCCCTGTTTGACAATCAAAACCTTGGTGAGGCCTACCTCCACAAGACTCACACGAGTATGTCTGCATCTCGTGTTGCGGGGGCTGGTTGAAGAAGTCGGTTGTTTCATGGTAAGAATAGGGATTTTGGTCATAGACAAACCCGTTTCCCGATTCCACCATGCTACAACCAGGGCAATTTCCACCATTTTGAGGACCCCCACACCATTCATAACCATATAGGTAAGATGAAAACATAGTGAAGAATTAAACAGATATAGAGGATAAGAGAAAGATAGAAATTAACAGATAAAAGGATAATGAAGATTTTTTTAATATAAAAATGCGAAAATTAAATTTCAAAAGAAAGGATCTTTAAGACACTAACTCGACTCAACTAACGAAAGTCGTGACACTAACTCCCCGGTAGCGGCGCCATTTTGAAAGAGGTCGTTTACCCGTTCAAAAATAATTTATAAAATGGAAAGACTATACAAACCTTAATACTAAAGTATCTTGGCAAGTATTGATCTCCCGAGTATCGTTTCGAATGAGTGATGAATTGAAATACGTCAGTCAAGTTTTGTTTGATGCTTGATTATCAAATATTTTTGGTTTTTATAAAAGATTTTAAAAGCTAAATTGATTAATAAAAGAAAACTATAAGCAAAACAATAATAAAGCGATCTAAAAAGATAATAATAAAGGATATACTTGTCACGTGAGGTGAAAAGATCATTAAGTGTTAATTAGAGTTTTACGTGGTGAATTAATAACCGTTTTAAAAACTATTTTCTCACAACGTTGGTTTATTTTAAAAACAGTCTTTAATCTTGGTAATAATCACTAGATTTAAATATTTGATTATTGTAACGGATTTTGCCCGTTAAAACAACCAACTAAATAAATCTAAAAATAATCCAAAAATTATTAACTAACAATCTTCAATACCCGTTTTAAAAAACTATTTTCTCACAACGTTTGTTTATTTTGAAAACAATTCTTTATCTTGGTAGTAATTACTAGATTTAATTAATTACCCTAACGGTTTTTGCCCGTCAAAATAACCAAAATTCAATCCAAGTAACCAAAGATTATTAATTAACAATTTTTAAGTTTTCACACTTAAATCTCAATTCACTACTCACTTAACAAGCATATTAAATAATCTACTCACTAAGCATAATTATACTAAAAGCAACAAATAAAGCAACAATCATAATAACTAGACTAAGCAAGACAATAAATATAAAAAGAGATAATCAAAAAGGGATTAGAAGTCACCAAATATGAAGACTACGGATAAATTGAACTCAATAACATACAACAATCAATACCCAAATCTACAAGCTCATATACCCATATCCTTCTTGGTAGCTCCATGACCACAAATCAATCTCCAACAATGATTTTTTAGTATCTTTGAATTTTTGAAAATTAAAAATAAGATAAAGTTTAAAACTTTATAAATAAAAAGTGTTAAAAATGAATCTTAATATAAAAAGATGCTAACTTTTTGAAAGAAAATGACTTAAAACTTTATCTTATTTTTAATTTAAAAAAAATCAAAAATACTAAAAAGTAGTTGTTGGAGATTGATTTGTGGTCATGGAGCTACCAAGAAGGATATGGGTATATGAGCTTGTATATTTGGGTATTGATTGTTGTATGTTATAGAGTTCAATTTATACGTAGTCTTCATATTTGGTGACTTCTAATCCCTTTTCGATTATCTCTTTTTATATTTATTGTCCTGCTTAGTCTAGTTATTATGATTGTTGCTTTATTTGTTGCTTTTAGCGTAATTATGCTTAGTGAGTAGATTATTTTATATGCTTGTTAAGTGAGTAGTGAATTGAGATTTAAGTGTGAAAACTTAGAAATTGTTGATTAATAATCTTTGGTTACTTGGATTGATTTTTGGTTATTTTGACGGGCAAAAGCCGTTAGGGTAATTAATTAAATCTAGTAATTACTACCAAGATAAAGAATTGTTTTCAAAATAAACCAACGTTGTGAGAAAATAGTTTTAAAACGGGTATTGAAGATTGTTAGTTAATAATTTCCGGATTATTTTTAGATTTATTTAGTTGGTGTTCCTAACATGTTTTGTAGATTCCCGTTTAGATCTCAAACGGGCAAAAGTCGTTACGATAATCAAACATTTAAATCTAGTGATTATTACCAAGATTAAAGACTGTTTTCAAAATAAACCAACGTTGTGAGAAAATAGTTTTTAAAACGCGTATTAATTCACAACGTAAAACCCTAATTCACACTTAATAATCTTTTCACCTCACATGACAAGCATATCCTTTATTATTATCTTTTTAGATCGCTTTATTATTGTTTTGCTGATTGTTTTCTTTTATTAATCAATTTAGCTTTTAAAATCTTTTATAAAACCAAAAACATCGACAATCAATCATTAAACAAAAGACATAAACGTGATTTTCAATTCAAATCTCGCCGTGACTCCGAAAGATTAATTGTCATTTGTCCTCAAGTGACTCTTTTATCTAACGGGAATACAAATTTTAAAACTGCCCCGTACTACGAACGTAATCAACCTGATATTATGTTTGCAGTGTGTGCATGTGCTAGATACCAAGTCAATCCAAAAGTTTCACATCTTCATGCTGTGAAAAGGATTTTTAGGTACTTAAAAGGTCAACCAAAATTGGGCCTTTGGTATCTAAAAGATTCACCTTTTGATTTGGTAGCATACACTGATTGTGATAATGCTGGAGCAAGCTTGGATAGGAAGTCTACAACAGGAGGTTGTCAATTTCTTGGGTGTAGATTGATATCATGACAGTGCAAGAAACAGACTGTGGTTGCAAATTCCACAACAGAAGCTGAATATGTGGCTGCTTCAAGTTGCTGTGGACAAGTACTTTAGATTCAGAATCAACTACTTGATTATAGGTACAATTTTATGCATACTAAGATTTTTATTGACAATAATAGTACTATGTGCATAATTAAAAATCCCATTTTTCATTAAAAAACAAAGCATATAGAGATCAGACATCATTTTATTAGAGATTGCAATGAAAAGAAATTGATTCAAATCGTTAAAATCCATACAGACAAAAATGGGCAGATTTGCTTACAAAAGCTTTTGATGTGAGTAGATTTCAATATTTAATTGCCAGTATTGGAATGTTAAATCTTTAAAGGCTTTGATCTCTTTATGTTTTTGTAGAGTTTTATATGGATTAGTACTGTTATTCAAGTCAGTAAATGTTTCTGCTGTTAAGTATAATTAGTACTGCTAGTTATATTTAAAACTGCTAAGTTTCTGCTGTTAGTTATACTTAAAACTGTTAAGTCTAATCATGTTGTGATTATTGTGAAAATTGTTACTGCTTGTGTTTGTTTGGGTTTTGGACTAACATTTTGTAGGATAAGCAAAGCAAAGTTGTTGGATTGATGATAAATAAGCTTTTTGCAGGATAAGCAAGGCATAAGTTAGTGCTGCTAGGCATAACTTAGTGCTGCTGAGGTTACTACTGCTGGTTTGTTCAAGGGAGTGTTTCATAAAATTTTCGATTAAGGGTTTAAATTCACCAATAATTCACATAATCGATTTCATTCGCACATAATACTCTCTAAACACAAACCCTAACTCACTTTTAACATCTAATCGCAAAAACCCACCAGTCACCACAAATGTCGAACCTAAATTTTGCTGATACTCACAACATGGTCGCGCGTTTTTACAAAAACCCACTAAAAGCGAAGGATTTGCAGAAATTATTGATTTCTTAAATGTACACCCTATTAGGTATGCATTAACTGTGAATCCTACCATATATATTTCTCACATTGAACAGTTTTGCTCTACTGCTAAGGTCAAAACAATCAATTAGGAAGTACAAATGCATGCCCTAGTAGATGGCATGAAGATAATTATGACTGAAACATCTATTAGAAGATCTCTTCGACCAGCAGATGAAGAAGGTGTTGAATGTCTTTCCAACTCTACTATTTTTGAAAACCTTGCATTGATGGGGTATGAGAAGCAAACTGATAAACTGACTTTTTACAAAGCATTCTTCTCCCATCAATGGAAATTTCTTATCCATACTATTTTACAAAGTTTAAGTCCTAAAACAACTGGTTGGAATGAGTTTAGTAGCAATATGGAATTTACCATAATCTGCTTGGCTATAGACCAAAAGTTTAACTTTTCAAAACTAATTTTTGATAGTATGGTTAAGAACTTGGATAATCTGCAAGGAAAATTTTATATCTATCCAAGGTTTTTGCAAGTGTTTTTGAATAAACAATTTTCTGAGAAGGTAACTCATAAGAGAATTTATCATGCACCTTCTTACACCAAAAATATTTTCAGTAACATGAAAAGAATTGGTAAAGGTTTTTCAGGTTGTCACACCATTGTTTCAAACAATGCTGGTGCAGAACCAACAACAAAATATGGGTGAAAGTTCAGAAATCCCCTATGAAACCCAACACACACCCATAATTTTACAACCATCCACATCACACCCTCAAAAGACCGAAAAACATAGAAAGCCAAAAAGAAAGAGCACTAAGATACCTCAGTCTAGTGCTCCTGGTATGGTTGCAGATGGGGCTGTCTATAAGGAGAGGGATGACAGTTTGGTTAGGGCTGCCACTACTGCTGCTATCTTAGATGCAGAGCAGGACAATGGTAACATAAGTAAGACCCGATCCAAGGCAACACTTAATGAATCAAGTTCCTCAGGAACTAGTTCAGGTTGTGGTCCCAGGCGCCAAGAGACCATGGGTGGTATGGATGCTCAAACTAGGTTTGAGGTTGTACCTAATCAATCCAATGATTCACCACTCGGGAGAGGTAACACACTCCGAAGTGAGTAGGATAATCTAAAACTTAAGGAATTGATGAAAATATGTACCACACTACAGAAGGAGGTTCTTGATCTGAAGAAGCTTACATCTTCTCAAAAAAAGGAGATCACTGGTTTAAAGAAGAGGGTAAACCAACTTGAACAGGGAAAGAAGTCAAGAACTCACAAGCTAAAAAGGTTTTTTAAGCTTGGTAGTATCTCAAGGGTGGAATCCTCAGATGATGCTGAAAGTTTAGGGGAGGATGCCTCCAAATAGGGGAGGAATGAGAACAAGGCTGCAGTGGAGGATGTGGAGGTGGTGCATGAAGGAGTTGAATTTGTTGTTGAAAATGTTAATGATGTTGAAAATGTTGTAGAAGAAGAAGTTGAGATGGTTTCTACTACTGAGATAGATGTTAATGCTGCTCAGGTTACTGTTGTTAGTGATAAGGTTAATATTGTCAGTGTTGAAGATGTTAGTACTGCTACCACAACTACAAAAACTGTTGATGAAATCACAATAGCCCAAGCACTTAAAGAATTAAAGAGCACAAGACCCAAAGTGAAAGGGGTTGTCATCAATGAACCAGCTCAATCTACAACAACAACAGTTCAACAACAACCACAGGGTAAGGGGAAAGAAATTTTGGAAGAACCTGTTATGAAAGAGAAGGATCAACTCAAGCTTGATGAATAAACTACAAGATTATTACAAGCTGAATATGATTAAGAAAATAAGCTGTTAGCAGAGAAACAAGAATTGCAGCTGAGAAAGATGAAGCCAATATTGCACTAATGAACACATGGGATGATATAGAGGCTAAGTGTGATGTTGATTATCTTTTGGCTCAAAGACTGCAACAAGAAGAGCATGAACTGTTGTCTGAGGCAGAGAAGGCCAAGTTGCTTATGGAGTTCTTAAAATAGAGTAGAAAGTTCTTTGCAAAGAAGAGGGCAGAAGCAAAGAGAAACAAATCACCCACCAAAGCTCAACAAAGGAACATAATGTGTACTTATCTGAAGAACATGGATCAATGGAAGCCTAGTCAGCTGAAAAATATGAGTTTTGAAAAGACCCAAGAAGTGTTTGACAGAGTATTTAAGAGAGTAAACACATTTGTTGACATGGAAACAGAGGTGGTGGGAAGCAGTTCTAAGAGAGCAGGGATAGAATTAGAGCAAGAGAGCAGTAAGAAGCAAAAGGTAGATGAAGATGACAAAAAAACAGTAAAATCAAAGAGTTAATGGTAGTTGTTTCAGATGATGAAGAGGTAACTATTGATGTTGTTCCTTTATCTACTAAACCTCCAAGTATTGTTGACTGGAAGATTTACCAAGAAGGAAAGAAAATGCATTGGGAAATTATAAGGGCTGATGGCAAATCCCAGATGTATGGTATCTTTGGTCATATGCTTAAAAGTTTTGATAGGGAGGATTTAGAAACACTGTGAAAATTGGTGAAGACTAAGTATGGATTAACAAGGCCAAGTAATATCATGGACATAGTCTTATGGGGTGATTTGATAGTAATGTTTGAACCACATGTAGAGGATGCAGTATGCAGAGATCAGTTTTAAAATACAGTATTGTTTTGGAAGTTATATGACTCCTGTGGAGTTCATACCTTGGCAATGCATGGAATGCAGATCTAAATTTTGGTGGAAAAGACATATCCCCTGTCAACACCTACAATTACACAGATGTTAGAAAAGAAGCTTCTAGTTGATGAATATGGTGAAATGGCCATGATGCTCTGTAGAAAGATGGTGAAACAGCTTAAGAAGAAGTAAAGTGTTTGGAAGCATCCTCCTGGTGATTATGAAGCTTTGAATGAAGAAACTTTATGATTTTAGGAGAAAATATCAAGTTTAGGGGAGGATTGTTGGGATTAAAAGCTTACTTAATGTTGTTTGTATTAGTGCTACTCTATGGATTTAAGACTGCTCTTGAATATCAATGAAAAATATGCTAAGTGTTTACTACTGCCAATGCAAAAGTTAAGACTTATAGTGTAACTTACTACTGCTCTTACTAAGTTACAATTGCTGAAGAACTTCAAGGAAATACACTAAGTAGTTAGTGCTGCCAGAACAAAGTTACTGCTGCTAGTTCAGAGTTACAACTGCTGATGGAGTTAATGCTGTTAGAGTTAAAGTTAAGAGTGCTAGACTTATAGTTAATGTTGTTTATGTTTATACTAAGTCGTGTGCTTCAAGTTTCGTATAGGATAAGTATATAAACGATTTGATATACTTTCCTTAGTATTGTAAGCCGACTAGGACTCCTTAGTCTATAAAAGGAGGTCCTAGGGCATAGAGTTAGATATAGGATTACGTGATTCTTTATAAGTTTATAGCTTCAAGGTTTTGTAACCCTAATACTAGGAAGAGTATTCGTATTATTCTTTAATAATATTGAGGCTGATTTGTTTGTTAAATTGTTTTGATCTTTATGTTTACTGTTACATTGAAAGTTCTTCTTAATATTAAAGACTAGATTCCGCATAGTATTTGATAAACTCAAACACAATTTTCTACTCTAGTTGTGTTAGATTTATCTAATATAACTAACCCTTATACAAGCTTAAGGAATTCGATCAAGTGCTTAACTGGGATCAACAAGTGGTATTAGAGCTTGTGATCTAGAAGCTGTGACCAAGAAGAATCTGTTTTCACACACAAGATCTTGCTAGAAGAGATGGATCAAGATTCTGCACACACGGTGGCTGCATCAAAGGTACCTATGCTCAAACCTGGAGAGTTTGAGATCTGGAGAATGAGAATTGAGCAATATATCCAGCTTAAGAAATTCGATCAAGTGTGTAACATCCCCAAAATCGGTACAGCGGAAGCATACAGGTCGTGGGGTGCTACTCAACTATTATCACAACACAAGGTACAAAGAACGGTTTTAATTTAACAGTTTTTTAAGAAGATACATAATTAAAAACATTTAGTTGTCATCATTCAAAAATAGTGCGGAAAATACAAGTCATAAAAGGATTAAAGCGGTCCCAAATAGTTTTTAGAGTCATCTATGACCATGCCATGCCATTCTCCAAGCTCCTCCAAAAGTAAGTCATACAACAATAAAGATCAAGCACCTGAGATAAAAACATGCTAAAAAGTCAACACAAAGATTGAGTGAATTCATAGGTTTAGTAATAAAGTAGTTGATCACAAGATTTCAAGTTTAAGAAACAGTGGGCCACCTTGTTTCACCTGTAAATCCAGTAATTACTATTGCACTAAGCTCATGACACGCAAAACGTTAACTGGCATCAATAACGTTGATGTATATAATAATAATAATAATCTCAAATTTGCCCTCAAATAGGTAGTTTGCCGTCTACCTAGGTAACTCGAATATAGCACACACGTGTTGCCTATATGGTCAAGAAGGTGGGTTGCTTCAGTCCTATAAGCCTATACACTATTCGCGCTCACTCGCAAGTGATTAATGGTTCATGATCAAGTGACTTGTTTTTGGCAATAGTGGTACTTAGTATCCAATACAGTTTTAGTTTAAAATATAGTTTTCAAGCAATTGTGATCATAGTAAAAGCAGTAGCATGTATCTCACCCCAAGTAGTTTACAAAACAGTTTAAACAAGTAAGAGTAGGGCTATGGACTCACATCAGTATGCAGCAACGCAAAATATCACAACTAGCATCAAGTAGTAAAACACAACTGCATTCAGGAAGTATAAGCACAACGGTATTGGATCGACACAACATAATAAGTATTTAGTTATCTTATAATATGGTCCGTAAAGTAAATAAGTCTTTTAAGAGATAAGGTATTTTAGTTTCGTGGAATACTCGTAAAAAAGTTTAGTATCAATGACGTAAGAAAGTTTAGTATAAATGTCTCTTGTGGTGGTAAGAAAATATGGACTCAAAGTGAAACTCACGCCAAAACGAATGAAAACCACAATGAAAGAACCTACCACATCAAATGAGTAAAAGAAAGAGAAGACAAGTCGATGGATGAGTTCGATGCTTACCCCGAATCCCAAAGGTATAACTTGTGTAAGTTTGAATAAAACCGTTTTATATAAGAATTGTTTGACAAGTTTGTAAGTTTATAAAGTTGAAAGGTTTTATAAACCTTGGCGTAACACTTCCGTTTATATTACGTTGCCGAGTTATCGTGATCATTTGTAAACAAGTTTTATTACAAGTTTTATTAGTTTTATATCGTTATCATTTGCATAGTTATTAGATTCAGTTTATCGGATAATTTGTGTCCGTTCGGGTCCAAATATATTAAGCTCAACAAGTCTAATATATTTTTCTATATCTTATTGTGACAAATCGTAATTTCAGGTAATTTTCCAAACTTCAAAATTTACTATTCATAGATTACTATTCATCATTTCACTATTCATCATTTTTGAAGTCAGTTTGCGACTTTGAGATGTTTTCAAAAAAATTACTATTCATGAAACACTATTCATTCCCAGAAGGAAATCACTATTCATGGTTATCGTTCATCATTTCGTAAACTAGGTTTACGGGTATTCAAAATTCGCGTAACGTTAAGTGTTTAGCTGCGTATTCATGGATCATCACTAGGACACATCATATAGACTAGATTAGTCTACATATCATCCAGTAACATCATCTGCATGTTAGGACATTCGCGGGTTAGCATGATTTCAATTAATGTATGTTTAATTATTTAATAAACGCTACCACTCAGTCATTTACTGCGAATAATATACCCGACACTCCAGACTATGGTCCTAATATATTTTCACACTCATTATAATAATATAAAAATTATATTATTAGTTTACCCGATGATTTGAAATCATTTACTATATATACCGTTAAAAGCTTATAACTACGACGGTTTGCGAAATTTCAACACGATAACTATTTGAACACCTGATTCTTGCAAGAAATGTGATTTTATAATTTTTACAACTTCTTCATAATTTATTTTGTTCCGTCAAAATTTATTTCTAGCTAACTCAATACCCGGTAACACAATATCTTAACTAAATCTAACCTAAACACATCAACTCTAGCTAATAATCACACCATGGGACAAGTTCATTAATTAGCACACAAATCACCTCCCTCCTTCCCCTTGTTTGCCTCCCCATGCCCCCAAGCCATCATTAGTTTCTTGACTTTGACCAAACATTTCACTAACTAAAAATATTACTTACATAAATCACACATACTTACAAGTAACCAACATTTAGCTAGCAAAATTCTCTCTACTTCCCCATTCATTTTGAGGTTCGGCCAAGGCAAGAAACAAGAAGAAAATTTCATTAAAAATTGAAGATCAAGTATTATCCAATCTCTATTAGTGCCCTAGTTAAGGTTTTGAAATAAAAACCTCAAGGTTAATTAAGTATTTTTCAACAAAAACTCCCTCATCACTCAAGTAAGTTCTAAATAAATTTTCTACTCTTTCATACTTTCATTTAATCTATTTTGATGTTCTAGTAGCAAATCATGCAAATGTACATATGTTATATACCACTTAACATTTATTTTCTCACTAAAATGGATTTAAAGATTTTTATTAGTAATCTTGAGAGCTCCATCATTTTTGGTGAAGATTAGGAACCCATGACACTCTAAGAAGGTGTATGGTAGGCTTAGAATAGTTTTGGTGTTGATTGGAAGGGATATATACGAGTCTTGAACTAGAAAATTTGATTTTTATAAGATTTAAACAAGGTGCTGTCCATTTTTGCAATTTCTGGAAAAATCAGTAGACCATGGTGTTGGGAACGCATTTCACGTATTCAAGACTTGGCCATTTCATTAATTAAGTTGCTCTAAATATGGGTTTTATGTTTGTAATAGCCCACAGCTCATTAGGAGCCCATGGGCCGGCTATCTTGTAATTATTCTTCTAGAAACACCCCATGTGCATGTCGCCCTAGATCTTTGCCTATAAATAGAAGGCATGGGGTGTCATTTCATTTGTTGGTTTTCATTTCATTGTGCGGAAGCTTTGTCACTCTAACGTATGAAATAGAATCATCCTTCTTCTTCTCTTATTCTCTTCTCTAATCTCTCATTGCTACTTTATCTATTGTTATTAGTTTATACGTAGCTTAGTTGTAGTTGTTTACGTGGTGTTTAGTAGATTAGATCTTGTGTTACATCCTTAATAGGGACCATCAAGTGGTATCATACGCCAAAGGATTATTAAGAAAGTGTTATCGAGTAGATTACATCGTTATTTAATCAGTTTTTTGTTTTGGTTTAAGTGTTTAACGTGATTTTGTTCTAGTTTAATTCGTATAATCACTTGTTTAGTTCGTTACTATTCGTAATATTTCACCAAACTTTTGGTTTTTCACGTTTCGAGTTTTAAATTACGCTTTGATTAACGTTTGAAACCTAAAACAATCGGGTTAATTACTGTTCGTTAAGTATTAACGTAATTTGGAAAAGTTGGTGGAAAAAGAGGGTTTATCGAATTTGTGAAAAAGAGGGTTTATCGAATTTGTGAAAAAGAGGGTTTATCGAAATTGTGCTACCAAGGGTTTATCTCAATTCTAGCAGCCTTCGGATTTATCGAAATTGGAACTCAGTATTTTCCTTGCTTGTAAAGTTTGTGAAAATACTTCGACTTGGCGTTTATTCTCATATCTTGTATAAGATTTTGAGAAAGTGATTGAAATTGTAATTTAGATAAATCTATCGAAATTGCAAAATCTATCGCAATTCTGTTAACTTATCGAAATTGCATTTTCTATCGCAATTAAGATAACTTATCAAAATTGTAAGATTTATCGCAATTAGAAAGTTTATCGCAATTATCAATTTTATCGCAATTGCAGGAATTATCGAAATTGGACTTCTTATCGCAATTGGACTTCTTATCGCAATTGGTCTTCTTATCGCAAATTGGACTCTTATCGAAATTGAGCAATGTGAACAGTGTTTATCGAAATTGTGGTGAACAGTAATTATCGAAATTGAACAAAAACTTCACTTAACCAAAAACAAATCTCATAACTCACAACACACATCTTAATTATTTACACGATCAACAACAACACAAGGATGTCTCAACCACCATACAATTACAACTTCTACAATCAACAACAGCAACAGTACCGTCAACAACCATTTCAGCAGCAATATCCTCAGCAACAGTATCAACCATCATACAAACCACAGTATCAACAACATCAAATGTTTATGCATCAACATCAATTCCCTCAGCAGCAATAACTTCTTCCACAACCAATGCAGAACTACCAACCATCTTCCAGAGAACCACATTGGTTTACCAAAATGTGTGAAGCCATAAGTAGTCAGCAATCAAGGCATGAAGCAGGTTCTTTTGAAACACCACCTATGCTCACACCAGGAAACTACGTGCAGTGGTCCAGTCGTTTTCTACGCTTCATCGAACTAAGGAAACCTCACGGGAAGTATCTCAAAAAGGTCATCATTGATGGGCCATATCCAACACCTACAACAACCATTCCAGCTGATCCAACTCAAGTACCTCCAAGAGAAGCGACCACAACCCCTATTCCTCTAGCTCAACAAACCGCAGAACAAGTCTTACAACAAGAGGCCAATGAGCTAGCTATGTCTTATATACTCCAAGGGATTCCCAATCCCATCTTCAGGAGTATTGATGCCCAAAAGATAGCCAAGGACATGTGGGAGCACGTTCATCTGCTTATGGAAGGCACTGAACTGAATCAAGAGGACTTGGAATCAAAGTTGTACATGGAGTATACACATTTCATGATCGAACCTGAGGAATCCTTGGAATCATACTATCATCGTTTCGCCAACATCATTAATGATCTGGATTGCCACAATATTATCTTACCAAAGATTGCTATCAACTCCAAGTTTTTGGGATGTCTTGGCCCAGATTGGCAGAAATACGTCACATTCGTTCGTCAAGCCAAGAAGATAAATGACGTGTCATATGGGTTGTTATATGATTACCTAAAACAACACCAATCTAAAGTTGATAAAGAACGTGCAACACGTAGAGGATTCTCACTAGCACCTAATCCAAACTCACTTGCTCTCATGGCTCAATCACATTTTGCACCAAACCAGGAGTTTGTTCCACCACCACCACCTCATTCAGGGTTTACACCACAACCGTCAAATCAAATTATCCCTTATGAAGCACCTGAACAATATCCTGATAATCAACTTGTTCCATTCGACAATACTGATTACAGCATGTACTCCAATGTTGAAACTGATGAAGATGATGCCTTTAATTCTTTAAATGAGGGGTTTGCATTAATCGCCCGTGTATTCAGCAAATTCTCCAACAGGTCGAACAATCGCTTGAGGACATCATCAAACACCAGAAATCAAGCAGTAGTTAACAATGGATGGGTTGAGATTCAGAATCGGTCTTCAGGAAGGTTTAGCTCAGGAAACATAGGGAATTCTGGTGGGCAACGATTCAGTTCAGGAGGAGGTAGTCGAAACAGCATGGGTAACAATCAGAGAAAGAATCAGTTTGCTGACAAAGGGAAAGGAATTGCTAATACATCCATCACTTGCTACAATTATGGGGGAAATGGTCATATGGCTAATGCATACCCCAAGCCGAGAACAATGGGTAGTGCATATCATAAAGAAGCTCTTCTCATGGCATTAAAGGATGAAAAGGCCAGTGGTATTTTGACAGAGAAGGAGCAGAGTTTTATGGCTAATGCATACTCTGATGACGAAATGGAGGATCTAGAGGCTAATGCTGCAGTCATGTTAATGGCCAACATGCAGGAGATGAACATGAGCGAGACAGGCCCGGTATACGACACCGATGGCTTATCTCAAGTACCTGAAGTGGATTGTCTAATTCATGAAATTGCATCACCATTTGTATCTACATCTACACAAGATAATTTTGCTCAACATGAATCATCATTCTTATCTTTAGACAATGATCAAATAAACACAGTGGTTACCTTTGATGATGATCATATTAACCCAGTAGTTTCATTTGATGATTCTTTTGACGATGACAATTCTGAACATCTTGAACAAAATGATCTTATGCAAGATTCAGATTCAGAACTCATGACCCTATCGCTCGCCACCCAATCACAATTGAATGCACATAAATCCCAGATGGACAAATGCAATGACATTAACAAAAACTTAAAAGCCAAAGTTGCACTGTTAACAAAGGACCTTGAGTGCTACAAGCAACAACTTTCAAACTTTGAAAACCAAGAAAAACGTGAGAAAAGTTTTGAGTCTGCATTCCAAGAGTCATACGTAAAAGTACAAAATTTGGAACATCAAATTCATGAATTGACCATTTCCAAGAATGAAACAATTTCACAAAAGGAACAAGAAATATTTGATTTTCAAAAACAGGTTGACATTCTCCAAACGAAAATTTCTGAAACCAAAACAGAATTGTCAACTTGTCAAGCAAATTTTTCTGAACACAAAGAAGCTTCAAGGAAACGTGTCGATTCATATCTTGAAGAAATTGTGACATTGGAAGGAAAACTTAAGGATTTTCAAAACGTTGTTTATAAAGCGGGTAATTCTGTAACAGCTCTTCGAAATCTAACTGTCAAACCAAATCCTCGCGGATATGGATTTGCAATCGGATGTGATCAACCTCGTTTTTTAAACAAAGCACTCGAGGCACACCCTAAGTTGTACAGTGCCGAATTGTTATTTGATGATACTTTTCAACGTGTGGTTGTTTATAGTACTGAAGAGGAAGAAGAACATGATATCGAGTGTCGATCAAAAATGAGTCATGTAAAATATAACAAACCATATGATTATTCGAAAGCACCTCATATTAAAGAATCTTTTGTACCTCAAAAAGAGAAATCTGTACAACCGTGCTCTTTAAATGAAATAAATACTTTATCTGAAGTTGCTCCAGTTACCACTGTTGCACAAATCAATGGTCCTTTACCAAGTCAAGGTGTTAATGAACAAATGCCAAAGGAATGTCGCATTCTTAAATATTTCAAAACATATATGGAGGACATTCAACTTTTGGAAAACGCTATTGAACGAAATTCTGAAATCAAAATCTCCACTTTTCTCTCTCCTTATGAGAAAGAAAATCGAGAAGTTTTTCAAAAACAATTCTTGCCACTTGTTAATCACCTGCGACTTTGTGCAACTCAATGGGAACAGGAACTCCAGTCAGAAGTTGTATCAATGATGAGTATTTTCAATGCAAAAGATGTCAAAATTGCAAAACAATAAGGTCAAAAGAAAGCTTTAGAAAAAGATATTGATCGAATTTTGACGAATGTTCTCTGTTTGGATGTGATATCTGTGATAATGAATTCTATCTATTTGTCATGTCATGAAGTGCTTATTGATGATCACTGTGATGAACTTGAGACAATGAGAATTGAGAATAAAAGTCTGAGAAAAGAAAATGATCGACTCAGACAAATCAATGCTGATGTGGAAACCTAATGTGCAAAAGAAATTTTCAAACTTAACCAAAGACTGCAATGGTGTCCGACTCAAGGTATTAACTTTGAGTTAGCATTACAAAGTCAAAAAGAATCTTTGTCTTCTCAAAATGTTTGTGTTTCAACACTTCAAAATCTTGAAAAAGAAAATGTGGTTTTAAAACATCAAATTTTAGAGCATGAAAAAGATATTGCTGAAGTTTGTGATAATAGAAATGACACTGTTCGGTTAAATAGAAAGTTGGAATCAAAAATTCAAGAACAAAACCACATCATCATTGAAATGAAAGAGAAACTCAGAACTCTTGACAAAGGGAAAACTGTATTAAATAATGTGATTGCACCAGGAATGTACAAAGTAGACAAGGCACCTAAGAAAGCATCATCACAAACTACTAATGTGAATACTTCAACCTCCACAGGATTAGGCACCACATCTAAGGCTAGCAGCTCAAAGACCACCAAGAGTCAAAAGAAAATTCAAAATAAGATTAGAGTTTGGCAACCTAAGAGTGGATTATCTAAGAAGGCAGAAGTAGAAGTTAATGCTAGTAGTTTGAATAAGACACATGTTACGTCTAGTTTGGAATCTAGCTTGTCTAAGTGTCATTCTGAATCTGATGTAATGAATGTTGAATCTTTGAATGTTTCTAATGCTATTATGGTTGATGCTTATTGTGTACTCTGTCGCACTAGTATGTTGTCTGGAAATCATCAGAAATGCATTGCTAAGACCCTTTTGTCAAGAAAACAGAAACGAACTTCTAGCAAGTCCTATAGGCCCATAACCGCTGCTAAGTCCATATTAGGAAAACCGCCACAAGTAGTTTCTGAGACCACCGTTGACAAGCCCGTAGTTGCCAGTAAGAAGAAAGCACATTCACCTAGCACATTCACTAAGAAGAAAGTACAAACTAGTTGGTCATGGTAGCGTTGGTTACAATATAAACCTAGTTTTACATGGGTTCCAAAGATGCTTAAAACATGTATTACTAACCCACCTGGATCCACTGGTTCCAACTCTCCTGTGTCCTCTTCTTGTGATGCAGGTAATTCAAATTGTGCTATGGATTGTTGATAGCGGGTGTTCCCGGCACATGACAGGGAATTTAAAGCTTCTAGTAAACTTTGTTGCGAAGTTCATAGGCACTTTCAGGTTCGGGAAAGATCATTTCGCAGCTATCATGGGATACGGTGATTATGTCAACGGGAACATTGAAATTAGCAGGGTATATTACGTTGAGGGCCTAGGTCATAATTTATTCTCAGTCGGACAATTTTGTGATGGTGATCTAGAAGTGGCATTTAGGGAGAAAACTTGTTTCATTCGAGATCTTGAAGGGAATGACCTCATGAAAGGGAAACGTGGCACCAGTCTGTATACCATTTCCTTCGACGTCATGACATCTTCCTCTCCAATATGCTTACTATCCAAGGCACATCCCACAAAAGCTTGGCTATGAAACAAACAGATGTCTCACCTGAACTTCAAAACTATGACCGAGCTTGCTCGCAAAAAGTTGGTCGATGGTCTTCCAAAATTCAGATACGCCAAAGATCATCTATGTTCTGCTTGTGAACAAGGAAAAAGTACTCGTGCTCACTTTCCTCCTAAACCCGAGCACAGTACTGATCACGTACTTCAACTGTTGCATATGGATCTGTGTGGCCCTATGCATGTTCAAACTATTAATGGGAAGCGGTACATACTGGTAATTGTCGATGATTATTCAAGATGGACTTGGACTTATTTTCTTCGCAGTAAAGATCAAGCACCGTCCATGATCATCACCTTTCTCACAAAGATTCAAGTTCAGTTACGCAACACCGTCAGAAAAATTCGAACAGACAATGGAACTGAATTCAAGAATCGGACTTTTAGGGACTATTATGAGAAAGTGGGTATTGAACATCAAACATCCATTGCTCGCAGCCCCAAACAGAACGGTGTGGTCGAAAGGCGAAACCGAACTTTAGTAGAATCAGCAAGAACAATGTTAATCAATGCTCAGTTACCAGATTACTTTTGGGCCGAAGCCGTTTCTACTGCCTGCTACACCAAAAATAGATGCATGATCACCAAAAGGCACACCAAGACACCATATGAAATTGTTCACCGCAGAAAACCAAACATCAATTACTTTCATGTCTTTGGAGCTCTCTGCTATCCAAAGAATGATCGTGATGACCTCAGAAAATTGAAGGCCAAAGCGGATATAGGGATTTTTGTCGGTTATTGTGAAAATTCAAAGGGATTCAGAATTTGGAACCGTCGCACCCGGGAGATTCAGGAGATGATACATGCTAATTTCGATGAGCTTACCGAAATGGATTTTGAGCAAAATAGCTTAGGACCCGAAACCAACCGTCTCAACTTTCTTGATCCTTCAGTTGCACCCTTTTCTCTAAATCGCAAAGATCTAGAAGACTTGTTTGCTCCATTGTTTGATGACACTCTGGTTTGTCGTGCTCCTGATGTATCTACGAGCTCCGCTGCACAACCACTCATCAAAAATCTACAACCTGAGACACCAGTAACTACAACCACCGCAGTTGCTGATGATGCACCTCAACTTGACACCTCATCATCAATAGATCAAACACCTTCTACTTCTGCGTCTGCAGCTGAAGGACCCCCCCTCCCCAACATTCTTCTGAAATACCCACTCCAACAGATTATGATGGGAATGCATTCTTTAATCCATTTGCGCCGGCTCCAACCATTCCTAATATCGCAGAGTCGTCCACCCGCAATTTGGAACCGTCAAATCTGCACCATACCTATTAACATTACCCATCAACACACAAATGGAAAAAGGATCATCCCCTTGTAAATGTGATTGGCAACCCAGAAAACCCTGTAATGACACGACAACGACTTCATACAGACAGTGAAACCTGCATTTATGCACTCATCATTTGTCAGTTCGAACCCAAAAACATTCGAGAAGCCCTTACATACGACAACTGGATTGAATCCATGCAAGAGGAATTGGATCAATTCAAAAGGTTAGAAGTTTGGGAATTAGTCGAGAGACCAGATGGGGTATATGTCGTTGGTTTAAAGTGGATCTGGAAAAATAAGCTAGATGCGGATGGTACAGTGATTCGTAACAAGTCTCGCTTGGTCGCCAAAGGGTTCAGTCAGGAAGAAGGGATTGACTTCGAAGAATCATTTGCACCAGTGGCACGTCTTGAGCCTGTTAGAATGCTCATGGCGTACGCTGCTCACAAGAACATCACGGTATACCAGATGGACGTAAAGACGGCATTTCTCAACGGTCAACTCCGGGAAGAGGTGTACGTTTCACAACCAGAGGGCTTCATCGATCAAGAGCATCCAAACCATGTCTACAGGCTCAAGAAAGCCCTCTACGGCCTTAAACAAACCCCGAGGGCATGGTACGACAAACTGTCTGCATTCTTATTAGCCAATCATTTTACTAAAGGATCTGTTGACCCGACTTTATTTATACAAAAAATGCGAGGAGGATATTCTCATTGTTCAAATTTATGTAGATGATATCATTTTTGGATCAACTCATAAAAAATATTCAAACGCTTTTGCAAGATTTATGAAACAAATATTTGAGATGTCCATGATGGGTGAACTCAAGTTCTTTCTAGGAATGCAAGTTCATCAATCACCCCGTGGTATATTTTTAAGTCAGTCCAAATATGCACAGGAAATATTGAAAAAGCATGGCATGAATACTTGTGACACCTATAACACCCCTATGTCTTCCTCATCCCCAAAGCTAGATGCTGACATACATGGTACACCCATTGATCCTACGAAATATTGTAGTATGATTGGGTCTCTCATGTATCTCACCGCTACCCGGTCGGATGTTGTATTTGCCACGTACTTATGCTCCCGTTACCAGTCTCGACCTACTGAACATCATTTGTCTGCTGTTAAGTGGATCCTTTAATACATAAAGAGAATCATTCACTTGGTGATCTGGTATCTGAAGGATTCCGGGTTTGAACTTGTTTCTTTTTCAGACGCTGACCATGCTGGTTGATTAGACATGAGAAAAAGTACGTCTGGGGGAGTACAGTTTTTAGGTGACAAGCTCGTCTCTTGGCAGTCAAAGAAGCAAGACTGTACATCACTGTCTTCTACAGAATCAGAATACGTAGCCATGTCTGCCTGCTGCGCTCAAGTCATTTGGATGCGATCTCAGTTCATGGACTACGGATACGTGTTTAACAAGATTCCGATGTACTGCGACTCCAAAAGTGCCATTGCTATTTCATGCAACACGGTTCAACACTGCAAATCAAAGCATATTGCTCTCCGATATCACTATATCAAGGAGCATGTGGAAATGGGTATAGTTGAATTATATTTTGTGGGTACTGAACACCAATTGGCGGATTTGTTCACCAAAGCCTTGCCTCATGCAAGATTTGTGGAACTGGTTCATCAAATTGGTATGCGATGTTTGACTCCTGATGACTTAAACAATTTTCTTACTCAAAATTAAGGAGTCAATCATCAAACTATCTTTGTAAATATTTTTGATAAACACACAAAAAGATTTTCCATTTTTTTTATTCAAAAAAAAAATGCAAGTACAAAACCTTTCATCAACACTTTGTTCATTTTAAACCGATAACAATTATTTTTGAACAAGTGTTGAGGGGGAGACAGAAAATTTTTCCAAAATTTTGTACTTGCATATTTTTTCTTCTAAATATTGTTGCTAAAAGAAGTGGTGATGATAATATCATAGGATAAAAAAGTTGTGTGCCAATATTGCTAAGTTCAAATACTTAGAGTTAGCTATTTAGGACTTTGACTAGAAAATATAAGGTTAAGGGACCAAAAGTGTGCAAGTACAAAGTTAAAACAAGTCAAATATAAGGTTGAAAAATTGACCGCAGTTAATATGCACACTTATTCATCTGACATATTCAACCACCACAGTTAATACACTCACCCACAACATCCATGGCTTAAATTGAATCTGATTAATCGTTCAAGATCCATCGAATTTGTGAGTGCTAACATGTTTATTATATAATTATTAACAATGGTTTTGAATGATTTCTTGATCCAACGGTTAAATTTGTCAAAATTTAATAGTTTAGATCTAGGGTTCATGCGATATCGTATAATTTGATTCTGAGTGTTGTGTTGTAACTTGTTGGTGGGATATGCTTAAAATGAGTATATTAACATAATGCATGTGTTTAATTAAGCCCAGAAACATGAATTTTTAATGTTCTTAGTTTAGGGTTTAAGCGAACGATTTGGGGAAAGCTGAGTGGTTGTGTTTGAGTATAATTAAACCATCTAAGTAGTGTTATTATGCCTCGAATTGAATGTTTGTACCTTTAATTTGCACCCAGAAACATCACAAGTGTGAAATTTGATTGCTAGGGTTTAAGGACACTTTCAGTTTGAATCTTGAGATTTTGTGGATAAACAGTGTAATAACTTGCACACAGAAGCATCATTGAAAACTATTGGAACAAATATGTGATTCAAAGTTAACAAAAATTTTCGTCTACAGTTGTTATCGAAAATCCTTGTATAAGGGTTTATCGAAATTGCCAATAATTATCGCAAATGTGATTTTTATCGCAAATGCGATTTTTATCGCAAATGCGATACTTATCGCAAATGTGATTTCTATAGAAATTGAACAAATTCCTTAGACTATTCAAGGTCTATAGAAATTGCACAAATTCTATAGAAATTGCACAAATTCTATAGAAATTGGCAAAATTGATATAATTTGATTACTACTATAGTTAAACATGTAAAATCAATCTAAGCAACAAAAGGATCACATGTGTAACATCAAGCTTAAATATTTTCTAACAATCATGTATCCTGCATATTTGTGCTTGATTGATGTTTCAGCATTCTTCAATGGCTGCACCTCAACAACAACCACTCCCAATGCTCACAAGAGCTGAAGTTCTTCCTCGTGGGTACATGGCAGATTTTGGGAACAACAACGCGAGGGTAGATTTTGAGAAGATAAAATGTCCTGAACCAAGCTGCCAACTTGCTGTGGAAGTACTCAAAGAACATGAATGTAGGAGCTTACTGGACAGTTCTGACAACATTCCTGAATTGTATATTCATCAGTTGTGGAATACTTTGGAGTTGGACACAAAACTGAGATACTTCACATGCACACTGGACTGCAAAAAGCTCAAAATCACACCAAATCACCTTCGCAGAGCATTAGGCTTACCCGATCCACTAGAAAAAGTTAACAAATATTGGCCTACATCATCCGAAGATGAAGTCCTTAAGTTCCTCATCGATATTGGATATGATGTCTAACCAGATACACCACTAACCAAGATCTTAAAAGTCAATGCAAAACACATCCCTCAACCCTGGAGAACCATTTACTACATAGTGGTTTGTTCTATCTCAGGGAGGGACAGTGGTCATGAACACCCACGGTTATCTCACCTTCAACTATTCTGGGGTTTAGTGAATCAGCAAAGGATTGACTATGCTGAACTTGTCTGGGAAGATATGATCTTTCTAATGATGAAACCATTCACCAAAGTTCCTTTTGTACGATACACCAAAGTGCTCATCAGTCTGTTGCTGGATAAAAACAAAGACATCTCTCCTCGTGTTGGTGATCTAGAGATGCATCTGTTCAGAATGGATAGGACTATCAACTCTATCTATGTAATACCTAAAAATCCAAAATGTGCAAAATGACCAAAATGCCCTACAATCTTAAAATTTTATTTAAAAGCTTAAAAATCGCCAAATAAATTCCATACCTTCGGGAATGAACTAGATATGAATCAAAATAATTTTTGTGATTACATTTTAATATTTAGAAAAGTACAAAAATGCACAAAATATTTATTTGTCCGAATATATATATATTTCGTATATATTTACGATTTAAAAATATAAAATAAATAAAATAAATACAAGATAAATGCAAATAAATTTAGGAAATTGTCACAATCAGTATTTGATCTTAAATAAACTTTCTTGGGCCGAAATTCAGTGATATTTATCATCTAAACATGTTTTTATAATTTATGTATATATATAACATAAACCGAAACCCTAAAAACCCTTTACAAAATCGATCAGCTCTCATTCGATCAGATAAAATTCGTGTGTTATTTTTATGGGATCCTACATAACCTAAAGAAGCTAGGAAAATTAATTGGAGGTCGTGGGTTTAGTTGGTTCGATCGTTGCAAAATTGTTTTTTCGAATTGAGCCTAGCGAGAGGTATAAATTCTTATATTCTCTTTTACACGTTCGATCTTACATATAGTAATTTTATTATGTTAGTATGATCATATAAGACTCAAATAAATTATATATAACGAATCATGCAAGCTATATAAGTCGTACCAAATTTTGAGAGCTAAAACGTACGTTAAATCCATAATAAGCTATACGATTTATCTAGGTGTTATAATTATTTATTTTGAACACTATACGACATATATGATCTGGGAAAAATGTTGATTCAAATTTTATAAGCTTAGATCGATCGTGGTTAATTATTCTTTGAATCGGGTTTCATGTTAATCGAATAAGAAAATAAAGAAAACCCTAGATCGAATTAGGGTTAGGGTTTGAATGATGAATCTGGTCATTTAATGCTTGCTAATCATGAGGTAATAATTGTGGAATAGTTAGATGTGTTAGGGTTTCGATTTGCATATTAAACATGTTATACGATTTGAAAATTTAATAAGAAGGACTTGTTTTGTCAACTTTGAAACTTAAAGGTTATTTTTATAATGTTAATTAGGTCAGTATAAATGTGTAAAAATTATAAGATGAGGTCCTTATGTGTAAAATTTGCAAGATCATGGATTAATTATTAAATATTGGTTCGAATTACAAATAAATTAATTAAAGGGACTAATTGTGTAAATAAGTGAAACATGGAGGTGTAATTCGTACCATATGATAAATGTGAGGTTATATTCTGTAACTTAGAAAGTATAAGGGCTTATGATGTAATTATAAATATAGTGAGGGTTAAATTGTAAATTATGTAACTATAAGGTTCATTTTGTAACTTTAATAACTAAAGGGGTGTAAAGTGTAATTAATGAAACTTAAAGGACTAAAGTATGATTCTGAATCCATTATGTGTTAAAACTAGTAATTTGTAATAGTTTCATTTTAAACCCTTAACTTTGATATATTTTCATTTAAAACCCTAAGTTATGGAAACTTGTCATAATTAACCCTGAACTATCATGAATTGTTAAAATGTACCCTATGTCCATAATATTCTTAATTTATGACTTAACCTAAGTTATAATACTTAAATCTTCCTAATTATGGAAACTTACTAAATAAGGAAACTTACTAAATATGGAAACCTGCTAAAAATAGAAGGTTACTTAAAATGGAAAGGCAAGTTAAAAAGAATACTTAAGAATCAATTGTAACTCTCTTCTACTCCATTAGGTGTGAAGAAGGAGAAGTCTTAATCCGTTCAGTTCTTTCAGTTCTTGTTTGCTTGCATTCGAAATAAGGTACAGATATTCTGCCCTTTTCAGTAAGGTGCCTTCGTTCTCTTGATTTCTTATCTTGATTCGTTTAGGATTTCCCAAAGCCATTGCTATGTCCCTATTCTTTGATCTTTTTGACTTGATTAGGTATATACCCTTTGCCATGAACCTTTGATAGTTGGACTTAGACTGCTTTGACCTAGACTTTGACCTTCAGTGTGATACCCAAGCCAGGTTCGTCACCTAGCCATGAAGGTAACATGGCCGTGTCATTGATGCACCAATGGCATGACTCCAGTGTGTTCGAGTAATGTTACACACCGTCCCCATATTGTTTGTAACATGCGCATTATATTTATTATTGGCCTATATTATTGTTCGGGGGGCGTATGGATGCATCCTAGGTTCGAGTTTGTATTAATGATTATATTGTTCGGTGATTGATGCTGTGTGCAATACACGTCCTTCACATTTGAGAGGACTCCCCTCTCTGGTTATTATTTGGTTTGTTCGGGCTCGTGGGGGAATTACTGATCTTTCTTTTATTCTTTTCTTACATTTCATTCTTAATTCTTTGCCTTTGACTTATACATATTCCATTACACTAAAATATACTTGTTCATTTCATATGTTTTCGTTTCCGTTTATCGTATATATCTGTTCACTGGGCTTTTTAAGCTCAGCCGCATTTCTTTTCCTGCGGCAGGTATCTAAGCTAGAAGCTGGGATTTCGCTATGGGATTGAGAGTAGAGATTAGAAGAAGATTCTACCTTAGTTACCACCTTTACTAGACTGGAATTCATTTCATCTTTATTTCCTTGGATTTATTTATTATCATTGACTCATGTTGGTTTAAAGCCGTGTTTGGCTGGATTTCTTTAATGAATTTGTTTAAGACTTCCGCTGTGTATTATGTATGTTTGCTTTGATTTGACACCATAATGTGACATTTCTACCCTTGGTGGGTTGGGGTGTTACAATTTATGGTATCAGAGCCCAAGGTTTTGCGACCTGCAGTACATAATGTCATGGCCTGTGAGTCATATGGACCTTAGGATTTGACCCTTAGGACTTTAGATTTGACTGGTGAGGATTTGGGTAGACGTTAGTGATGAAGCGAAAAGTGTACCGCTTTTAAGGGGTCATTTAAGCCCTAAATCGTATTTATTTGATCAAATATTGCCCTAAATCGTTCCTTTTGTCATTTTAGGTACTTTTGAGAAGAAATCTGGAAAAGGAGGCATTTTGGACGTTTTTGGAGCATTAAAGTGAAGAAAACGACAAAGTCTCAAAATCGGCTAATAGTTACCTTTGACGGCGTCAGGATTATCCCTGGACGGCGTCATGGCTTGGCAAGAAAAGGTGGATATGAAAATTACTCATGATAAGCCAGTGAAATTTGCATGAAATTCTGACGGCGTCATGCTTTAATATGATCAAGGTCGTCACGGCTTAATTTAGAGAGGGACGGCGTCACGCATAATCCTGACGGCGTCAAGCCTTGATAAGCCAGAACGGATTTTGGAGAGCTAAAGAGGGACGGCGTCAAGAAGGTCATCCGGGAACCCTAAAAGCGGCGAGGTGACGGCGTCACACTCCATAACGTGACGCCGTCAGATCTGAAAGTCTATATATAGTTTTGCAATTTTTTGTCATTAGTGTGGAACTTATTGGGGAACTTTGTGTGTGAAAACCCTAGGACGAATTTGGCAGCTCTTTCAAGGCTTTTTGCCTTGAGATCTTCCATGTTACATTGAAGATAAGTTATCAATTAATCATTCAATATGTCTATGTGTTGTTTGATTCTATCTTGTTCTTGTCTTTTGTTTGACATGCTAGGCTAGATTTATCTTGTGTTTGCTTAGATCTAATGAAACCTAGCTATTGATTATTGGTTATTAGTGTGTTGTTAGTTGTATTGGATGATTATTCATCTATGTTAGGCTTAAGAAAACTGGCTAACTTCCTATTCGGTAACTTGCTTGAACGTCTTAAGAAACATGAACCAATGCGTACTAAAGGTTTTTATGGTTGTATTTAATGCACAAGCGAATTCTAGTGATCCCATGTTAGGAGCTTCCTAGCCGGCTCGACATAGGAGTGAAGTAGGAGCTTGTAGAGTTGGGGAAGTACGTACGCCACCCCACGAATGGTATTAAGGAATACACCCGTCATCCACGCAACTAATAGACACTAATCAACCAGTAAAAGATAGTTAGGGAGTAAGGAAATCTAAGTAAACACATTTTCCTCCACATAAGTTTTCACCAACCTTTTCATTTTCAGTTATTTTATTTTATTTGCATTCGTAGTTATTTGGGTTAGTTGACTAGCAACTAATTCCGCCTACTCTTTCAAACCCGAGATTTTACTTGCTTTCATAAAAATATAAAAACACAAAAAAAGAATCTTCTCTCACCCTTAGACCTATTAGAGTAATTTTTCATACCTAACGAACACTATTCCCTGTGGAGAACGATCAATCCCCCGTACTTACCACTACACTATACTACATCGGTCAGGTACACTGCCTGGTGGGGTTGTAAGCCTCTTGAGATCCCTCGAGAGGTAAAACCTGTTGTAAGGTTGCAAAACCACGCATCAAGTTTTTGGCGCCGCTGCCGGGGAATAGTTATTGGTTAGGTTGAATTTTTATTTTATAGGTCTACTCATTAGATTCCCTTCTAGTGAGATTTTTATTTTATTCTTCTAGGTTTTCTTTAGTCTATCTATTTTCTTCGTTTCTTTGTTCGTAACCATTACCATTCGACATCATGGCAGATGGTAATATCCTTAATCCCAACAACCCACCACCACAACAACCACCACCACCTCCTAGAGCCCGTACTTTAGGAGAGTACTCCCGTCCTAGCCACCATGGCTATCGAAACACCATTGAGCTCACTCAAGGAGCCAATGTCACTCCCTTGCGATCCGACACCATCCGGTTGGTGCAAAGCGGATGCGCATTCCATGGACTTCGTTCTGAAGATCCTAATCAACATCTCAAGGACTTTCTCAAAATCGTTGATTCTATAGACCTTGATGTTGCCACTCGAGAGACGACCCGATTGCGTCTCTTTCAATTCTCTCTGCGGGACCAAGCTAGTCAATGGCTAGAGCGTCAACCCGCAGGATCCATCACCTCTTGGGATGATCTCACCACTCGTTTCCTTGCTCAATTTTTCCCACCGGGAAGAACTACCAAGCTAAGGAATGATATCTTGATGTTCCAACAACGTCAAGGCGAAACCCTCTAAGAGGCATGGACTCGATTCAAGGACTTACTCCAAAAAGTCCCTCACCATGGCATAGAACTTTGGCTCCAAGTCCAAATCTTCTATGACCATATCAATCTCTACACGAGGCAAACTATTGACCAAGCGGCTGGTGGTAAGCTACGTGATCTAAGTGCGGAACAATCATGGGCTCTCCTAGAGGATCTTGCTCTTTATGACAACGAAAGTTGGAGTGATCCCCGTGATTTGAATAAAACGGTCAAGGCAATATCTTTGCCTTCGAACAATTCAAGCACTTCCGACCGTAGGATCATAGAACTTGAAGACCAAGTCAAGTTTCTCATGAAATCCTATGAGGCTCCTAAACCTTTAAGCCAAGTGAACAAAATCACTTCTTCATGTGAATTATGTAGTGGTCCCCACGACACTCGTGATTGCATGGAACTCCCCGAACAAGCTTTTGCGGACTACGCATCCTCGCGTACCGACGGAGCGGGAGACAAGTGGTACACTTTCAAACCCGAGCCAAACCACTACGGTGATTCATACAACCCTTCATGGAAAAATCACCCAAACCTTAGGTGGAAGCAAAACCAAAACACACAACAAACCAATTCTTCCAACCCACCTAATCGTTTCCAATCAAGCGGTTCCAACTCAAACCGTACTTTCAACAACAATCCTTCCAGCAATGGTAGTACCGATAACTTTGAAGGATTGATGTCTCAATTTATGGCATCTCAAGAAGCTCGTTTAGCCAAGTTTGAAGCCGATTTCAAACAAAAACAAAGCGAGATGACCAATAAGATTGACACTTTGTTGAAAGCCCTCAATGACCGAGAAATGGGAGCACTCCCTAGCAACACGGTCAAGAACCCGAAACTAAACGTTAACGCCGTTTCATCGGTTACGTCTCCTAGTTCTTGTCCACAATATTATTCGGTCAATTCCATGAGCTCGTGTTTCAAACAAACCCATGTCATAGTTGAAACACCTCCCACTCAAAACCTTGACGAAGAATTCAAGGAGCTCCACCTTGAAAGTCCGGTTATTGATGTGTTGGATGAGAAGAAGCTCAAGTTAGGCGAAAAAGGGACCGCCTTCGTTCAAAATAAGCTACCTAAGAAGTTAGATGATCCGGGCTTATTTGTTCTACCTTGCAAGATCGGTAATTCGGAGGCTTATGACACATTAGCCGATCTTGGATCAAGCCTTAACCTACTTCCGTTACCTCTTTACACCTCTCTAAAACTTGGAAAACTTGAAGAAACCAAGGTAATAATAGGCTTAGCGGATGGAAGTGTTGCTTACCCGGTTGGAGTAGTTAAGGACGTTTTAGTGCACATTGGAAAACTAACCATTTTAGCCGATTTTCACGTCCTTGATATGGTTAGCGACCCTACATGCCCCTTGTTGATAGGTAGAGGATTTTTGGCGACCGCTAGTGCTATGATTGATTGTAAGGAATCTAAGATAGCGGTAGGAGAAGGAGATACTTGGTCAGTCTATGATGTTAAGAAACATGCCTATGATACTAGTGAGGAACCGACACCCCATTGGTTAGAATCAAATAGGAGACCATCTAGATATGGACCTTGGATTGATAGAGACTCCATAGGACCCCAACGCCCATTTTACCTAGAAGAGGACTTTGTGAACCGAACACATACGGTAGAACAACTCTTGGCTAGGGACACCGAATTGGATCCATTTGAAGACTCTCTAGTTTTTAGGAAGATGATTGATTTCCTAGGAGTTTTGCCAATTAACCTAGGAATGAATAAGTGGACTTGTGAGGAAGATGATCATAAGTGGAATTGGGACAAACCACCCAAGGATGGAGATGGGTCATGGCATATTAAGATGACATTGTATGACCCGGATGGAGAGAAGTTTGAAAGGATATATCGTACTAAGCGGACCAATAGAAAACTTCAATCCAAGCTTAACCCTAAAGACGTCCTCGATGACGAGCTTACTTACATAGGGTAGCGTGACTTTGAGTCTAGCTACAAGACTCGTTAATAAAGAAAAGCGCTTCTTGGGAGGCAACCCAAGCTTTATTTGCTTTATTTGTTTGATTGTTTGTTTATTTAATTTTATTTGTTTCCGTATGCATTTCTTATTCTTTTTGTTTACTGTTCATGTCTCAAATATAAATTGTGAAAATGCTTTATTTTGTTTTTAACTTCGTCTTAACTACATATAAAGGTATTTTTCAAAAGATAAGTGTAAGGGAAATCCAAATTTGTTTTTAAGAACAAGATTAAACATGAACGATAACAATGAGATATAAGCATACATACTAGTATTTGTTTGAGTCAAATGCTTGTATCGAGTCATAATGATGTTTTGCAGGATTTCCAGGAAGTAAGGTATAGGTTTTTTCCAAAATTTTTTCCGGAAACGTAACATGAGAATTCTGTCAGATCATTTCTGACGGCGTCAGGCGTTACAACCTGACGGCGTCAGGTTTAATTTTCTGAAAATTTTTGAAAGTTTTGTTTTCATAAAAAGTTTTTATTAAATCTCTAACTTATAATCTCCAGGAATCTGCAAAATTATCATTCCACAAGCATTATATCCTTATATATAGAGTTTATGCCGCCGATGTTACGCAGGTTTTCGTGTTTGTTTTCTCAGGTTTAACAGGTTATTTTGGACAAGGAAATGTTTTGGATCAAGCTTATGGCGATGCATTAGTCATGGAGCTTTTACATTCTCTTGGAAGAAGATCTAGCCGTGTTACTTCATTATGCACCGAGCGAATCAGGGGAGTATTTGATTTCATTCTTTTACTTTATGCTTTTACATTTGTTATTTGAACATTGGGGACAATGTTCATCTTAAGTGTAAGGGGGGGTAAAAGTACGATTAGAGAATGCTCTTACGCTTGATTTTTGTTTGTTTAATAGTAGATGTGTAATAAAACTGAGATAAATACCTGTTAGGGCAATTTTAGTGCCAAATTTAAAATTTTTTACAACATATAGGAGTGAAACTTTGATCTTAATAAGCGTCTCACGGATAGGAGTTATATGACTAGCACAAAAACCGTACCACTAAAAAATTTTCCACCCCCAAATATGTGAGGTTCGCCCCTAGAATTGGTAGGAAAAGCATTTATGCTATGATGTGTGTACCGGTAGCACTTAGATTCTAGAACTTGCGTTAGGACCATTCCGAGGCCACAAGTGAGACTACATTCGTGTAGTTAGATTTACTACATGATAAGAGGCATTAGGATTAAACCATTTTTTTACACCTATGTTTTTGTTATAATTACATTGGCTACATTGGTCAAGTAATTCTCCCGCACCCTTTGCGTTGTACTCATTTTTAGTACACAATACCCCTAGTACACCCCTCAGAGCCTATCTTTTCGTTTCGACCTTTAAGCATTCTACTTAAAGGAAGAATTTGTTACACCCCACTAAAATGTACACCCAAATCGCCTTAGCCTACCTTGTATGCACTCATTTTTAGTGCATTATTGTTACAACATTTGTTTAAACCCAAGTTAATTATCTAGTTGATTACATGGTTGCTAAGTTGAGTCATATCCTTATACATATTGTTTTGGGACGATTGGGACTCATGGGTAAAGTACTAGTGTAATGGAGTAATGGGGAAGAACATCATTTATTACCCCCATATGTGCTAATAATTTTAAAAGTACTCCAAGTTTTTCAATTATCTTAATTCGAGTCATTAGAATAGTTATTTGTAAAGTTATGTAAAAGTCAAGTGTAAGGGGAATGCAACGCCCCTATGATGTATTATTTTGGATGGTAGGGCAAGAATGTTAAAAAAAAAATATATATACAAAAAAAAAAAGAGAAAAAAAAAATAGAAAAAACATACGGACTACCATCCCGTTTCATTTTATGTTTATTTTATGTTTTTGTTATTTTGTTTTTAGCTTAAGATCGAGTCGAGTCTTGGCTTAGCAACATTGTATAGTACATGTAATTGATCAAGATCTTTAACTCGCCACCAGTAAAATATCCTTTATCCAACAAAACCGTGTTTTCCTTTTCCCTACACCTAACGTTATAACCCATTTAAAAGCCCTCTTTGATAGTTTATCTTTGGTGCTTACGCCTAGTGGAGGAGGTTTTCGATCCTTTCCCAAGCCTATGGTAATCTATTTGCTATGACAGGTAGTGAGAGATATTATCCGTTTTCATTTATGAGATTTATTTTGATGACACTTGAGAGATGTGAGTATCTAAACACTACTTGTGAGGTGCTAGTGTGTAATCTCCGTGCTTATTATGATTAAAGTGAAACGATTATTTGTTGTAATTACTTTTATGTTAGCATTAAATGACCCCTAACTTGTATTTTGATTAGAATAAAAGCACATTTGCTTGAGGACAAGCAAATCTCAAGTGTAAGGGTATTTGATGAAGCGAAAAGTGTACCGCTTTTAAGGGGTCATTTAAGCCCTAAATCGTATTTATTTGATCAAATATTGCCCTAAATCGTTCCTTTTGTCATTTTAGGTACTTTTGAGAAGAAATCTGGAAAAGGAGGCATTTTGGACGTTTTTGGAGCATTAAAGTGAAGAAAACGACAAAGTCTCAAAATCGGCTAAAAGTTACCTTTGACGGCGTCAGGATTATCCCTGGACGGCGTCATGGCTTGGCAAGAAAAGGTGGATATGAAAATTACTCATGATAAGCCAGTGAAATTTGCATGAAATTCTGACGGCGTCACGCTTTAATATGATCAAGGTCGTCACGGCTTAATTTAGAGAGGGACGGCGTCACGCATAATCCTGACGGCGTCAAGCCTTGATAAGCCAGAACGGATTTTGGAGAGCTAAAGAGGGACGGCGTCAAGAAGGTCATCCGGGAACCCTAAAAGCGGCGAGGTGACGGCGTCACACTCCATAACGTGACGCCGTCAGATCTGAAAGTCTATATATAGTTTTGCAATTTTTTGTCATTAGTGTGGAACTTATTGGGGAACTTTGTGTGTGAAAACCCTAGGACGAATTTGGCAGCTCTTTCAAGGCTTTTTGCCTTGAGATCTTCCATGTTACATTGAAGATAAGTTATCAATTAATCATTCAATATGTCTATATGTTGTTTGATTCTATCTTGTTCTTGTCTTTTGTTTGACATGCTAGGCTAGATTTATCTTGTGTTTGCTTAGATCTAATGAAACCTAGCTATTGATTATTGGTTATTAGTGTGTTGTTAGTTGTATTGGATGATTGTTCATCTATGTTAGGCTTAAGAAAACTGGCTAACTTCCTATTCGGTAACTTGCTTGAACGTCTTAAGAAACATGAACCAATGCGTACTAAAGGTTTTTATGGTTGTATTTAATGCACAAGCGAATTCTAGTGATCCCATGTTAGGAGCTTCCTAGCCGGCTCGACATAGGAGTGAAGTAGGAGCTTGTAGAGTTGGGGAAGTACGTACGCCACCCCACGAATGGTATTAAGGAATACACCCGTCATCCACGCAACTAATACACACTAATCAACCGGTAAAAGATAGTTAGGGAGTAAGGAAATCTAAGTCAACACATTTTCCTCCACATAAGTTTTCACCAACCTTTTCATTTTCAGTTATTTTATTTTATTTGCATTCGTAGTTATTTGGGTTAGTTGACTAGCAACTAATTCCGCCTACTCTTTCAAACCCGAGATTTTACTTGCTTTCATAAAAATATAAAAACACAAAAAAAGAATCTTCTCTCACCCTTAGACCTATTAGAGTAATTTTTCATACCTAACGAACACTATTCCCTGTGGAGAACGATCAATCCCCCGTACTTACCACTACACTATACTACATCGGTCAGGTACACTGCCTGGTGGGGTTGTAAGCCTCTTGAGATCCCTCGAGAGGTAAAACCTGTTGTAAGGTTGCAAAACCACGCATCAGTTAGGATCCTGTTTCTTCTTTCCATTCGTGCTTAATCTTCCTATCTTTGCTAATCATTTTCGTGATCGTTCAGATGGTGAATACGCGTTTTACCCAGTATACTGATGGGCAGGAGGTCCCTGATTTTGACGCAATGATAGCCGCTGCTTTGGCTAATGCTCTTCCTGAGTTGGTGACCCAAATCACCAATGACATCAGAAATGGTGTGGGTTCATCAGGAGGTCATGGTGCTAGTTCATCAGGCGGTGGTGGTGTCGGTGCTCCACCTACTGGTATTCATGTTTGGATCGAAAGGTTCAATAAGCTCAAACCTCTTTCTTTCCGGTCTGCTGCCACTCCCACAGAGGCAGAGGACTGGATCACTCATGTTGAGAAGTTGTTCAGAGTCTTGGGTTGTGCTAACGAATTCAAGACACGTTTGGCCACATTTAAGTTTGATGGTGATGCGCTGAGTTGGTGGACAGCGTATGTTCAGTCACAGGAAGAGGACTTCGCGGATACTTGCTATGGGAGGATTTTTGTGGCATATTTTATAAGCAGTATATTCTAGTGTCTGAGCAGCAGAGGTACGAACGAGAGTATGGGATTATTAGTCAGAAGGATCAAGAGTCGTCTAGGGAGTTCATGCGGAGATTCATGAGGCTGGCTAGTTTTGTTGGGCCAGATGTTACGGGGGATGCTCAGCGTCAGGCTAAGCACTTTAAGTGGGCATTAAAGAAGTGGGTATTGGATCGTATTGTGAACACTGAGTATGAGGATGTTGCTGCAGTTGCAAATGATGCTCGTAACATTGAATTGTTGCATGCTGCTGAAGGAGGTTCGAATAAGAGAGACAGGGATGGAAATCGTGTGGACTTTAAAGGACAGGGTCGTCAGGACCAAAGGCAGGATCATAGAGGTCGTCAGGACCGGGATATGATCAGAGGCGCCAGGATTTTAGGAGTCAGGATCAGCGAACTTTTGGTAGAAATGGAAATGACCGGCAGGGTCAAGGTAGTAGCAACCCGCGTCAGCTCAGAGATCAGTCGACTCGGGGTTCGCAGCAGAATTATCATTCGGGTTCTTCTGGTCAGAAGAAGTCTTTTGAGGCATTGCCTCCTCCTCCTCTTTGTGCTACTTGTGGGAAGCCTCATTTGGGGGTTTGCTACAAGGCTACTGGTGCTTGTTTCAATTGCGGCTCTACTACTCACAAGGTGAGGGATTGTCCACAGGAGAAGCGGATTGCACCAGTGAATTCGTCTAAGTCAGCTCCCACTTCAGGTCGTGTTTTGCCACTACTCGTGATCAGGCGGCGAATTCTTCAGGTACTATTACCGGTTTTCCTTACATTGGTGATCGTATTGTTTTCGTATTATTTGATACCGGTGCCACTCATTCCATCATATCTAATTCGCTTGCCAATAAACTAAATATAACCCCAACTCCATTAACTAATCATATATCCATTTCAAACCCAATGAAAACCCATGTAACCATTGATAGAGAATATGTGAATTGTCCCCTACGTTTTGATGACGGTGTTCGTCCCGCTAATTTGCTCCCGATCGATATGATCGATTTTGACGTTATTTTGGGCATGGATTGGTTGGCTGCTTATAAGGCTACTCTTGATTGCCATGCCAGAGATGTGATCTTTGGTAATGTTCATCAACCCGACTTTGTTTATCACGGTTCCCAACCTCTTAAATCTGTTAAGATCATCTCGGCTATGAAAGCCAGAACTTTGATTTCCCATGGTTGCCTTGGTTTTCTGGCATCCATTAAAGATACTTCTTTGGAAGTTCCGAGCATCGAGAGTCTTCCTATCGTTCATGATTTTGCCGACGTGTTTCCCGAAGAACTTCCTGGTCTTCCTCCGGCTAGGGAAGTTGAGTTTAGCATTGATCTCGTTCCAGGTGCAGAACCTGTCTCCAAAGCTCCGTATCGCATGGCGCCCATTGAGCTAAAAGAGTTGAAGGAGCAGTTGCAGGAACTCTTGGAGAATGGATTCATTCGATCAAGTGTCTCTCCGTGGGGTGCTCCTGTTTTGTTTGTGAAGAAGAAGGATGGAAGCATGCGTCTTTGTATTGACTACCGCGAGCTTAACCGTATTATGATCCGAAATTGTTACCCTCTTCCGCGCATTGACGACTTATTTGATCAGCTGCAAGGAGCGAAGCATTTCTCTAAGATTGATTTGAGGTCCGGTTATCACCAGCTTCGGGTGAAGGAGCAAGATATTCCTAAAACTGCGTTTCGAACTCGTTACGGTCATTATGAATTTCTGGTTATGCCTTTTGGTTTGACCAACGCACCTGCTGTTTTTATGGATCTTATGAATCGAGTATTCCACGAGTACCTCGACAAGTTCGTTATTGTCTTCATTGATGACATCCTTGTGTATTCGAAATCTAAGGAGGAACACGAGCAGCATCTTCGGATTGTTTTAGAGATTCTTAGGCAGCAGAAGTTGTATGCGAAATTTTCTAAGTGCGAGTTTTGGTTGAGTCAAGTTGCTTTCCTTGGTCACATTGTATCGGCAGATGGTATCACCATGGATCCATCAAAGGTTGAGGCTATCACCAAGTGGCCGAGACCTACCAATGTGACAGAAGTTAGGAGTTTTCTGGGGCTTGCTGGTTATCATAGAAGGTTTCTCGCGTTTGGCTTTGCCATTAACGCAATTGATGAGGAAAGGAGAGAAGTTTGTTTGGACAGAAGAGCGGGAAGATAGTTTTGAAGAGCTGAAGAAGAGATTGGTGTCCGCTCCTATTTTGACTCTTCCATCGGGTTCTGGAGGTTTTCAGATATATAGTGACGCGTCAAAGAAAGGTTTAGGTTGTGTTCTTATGCAGCACGGGAAGGTTATTGCTTATGCTTCGAGGCAATTGAAACCTTATGAGGAAAATTACCCGACGCATGATTTAGAGTTAGCTGCTGTGGTTTTCGCGTTGAAGATCTGGCGGCATTATCTGTATGGCGAGTCATGTGATATCTTCACTGACCACAAGAGTCTCAAGTATATCTTCACTCAGAAGGAACTTAACATGAGACAGAGACGGTGGTTAGAACTTCTGAAGGATTATGACATGAACATTCAGTATCATTCGGGTAAAGCTAATGTGGTTGCCGATGCTCTTAGTCGAAAATCTGGAATGATTGCCAGTTTGGAGGTAGAACCTCATATTCTCAAGGACTTAGAACGTTTGGATGTTGAGTTGTGTATTCGTCGCGATGTCGGTTATTGGGCTAGTCTTAAGGTTGAGTCTAATCTCATCTTACGAATTAAGGAAGCCCAGAAGGATGACGGTGAACTGTGGTCTGTGGTTCAGAATGTTGAAGAAGGTAAGCAGACAGAATTCAGTGTAGATGATTTTGGCGTGGTGTGGTTTGAAGATCGTCTTTGTGTTCCAAATGATCCCGAGCTTCGTGAGGCTATTCTATCTGAGGCACATAGTTCTCCATTTACTATTCATCCTGGTTCCACCAAGATGTATAGAGATCTGAAGCAGCATTTTTGGTGGAGTGGTATGAAGCATGATGTAGCTTCTTTCGTGTCTAAGTGTTTAACTTGTCAGCAAGTCAAGATTAAGCATCAAAGGGCGAGTGGTTTGTTGCAGCCTTTAGAGATTCCGACATGGAAATGGGAAGAGATTTCTATGGATTTTGTATCAGGATTACCTCTTACCAAAAGAAAGCATGATGCGATTTGGGTAGTTGTTGATCGACTAACCAAGTCTGCTCATTTCTTGCCGATTCGTATGGATTACCGTGTCAGTAAGTTGGCGGAGATTTTTTGACCGGAGATCGTAAGACTTCATGGTATGCCGACGGCTATTATTTCGGACAGAGATCCACGGTTTACTTCTCATTTCTGGAAAGGATTGCAGAATGCTTGGGGTGCACGCCTTAAGTTTAGTACGGCTTTTCATCCGCAGACTGATGGTCAGTCAGAAAGGACCATCCAAACCTTAGAAGACATGTTGAGAGCGTGTGCTTTAGAGTGGACGGGAAGTTGGGATGAGTATTTATGTTTGGTAGAGTTTGCTTACAACAATAGTTGGCATGCGAGCATCCGAATGGCTCCATATGAGATGTTGTATGGGCGAAAGTGTAGAGCGCCAGTTTGTTGGAACGAAGTAGGTGAACGTCTTATTGAAGGTCCGGAAATTATTGAGATCACTAACGAAAAGGTGGATGTTGCGAGAGAGAAATTGAAAGAGGCTCGTGCTCGTCAGAAGAGCTATGCAGATAAGCATCGTCGCGACTTAGAGTTTAATATTGGAGATCGTGTATTCCTTAAAGTTTCTCCATTTCGTGGAGTTAAACGTTTTGGAATCAAGGGCAAGCTTAGTCCTCGATTTATCGGACCATTTGAGATTCTTGAACGCATTGGAGAAGTTTCTTACCGTTTGGCTCTACCGCCTCAGTTATCGCATGTTCATAACGTCTTCCATGTATCTCTTCTGAGGGGATACAATTATCATCCTTTGCATGTGGTATCCTATCCTTTTGATCAAATTCGGCCTGATATGTCTCTTCCGGAATAGCCGGAAGCTATTTTGGATCGTCAAGAGCGAGTCATGAGAAATAAAGTTATTCCGTTCGTAAAGATTCTTTGGAGGAATCACCCAGAGCGTGAGGCTACCTGGGAGACCGAGGAATCGATACGAGCTAGTTATCCGCATTTCGAATTTTGATCCGGTATGTCTTATTCATTTTCCGTTCTATTTCATTTTCGTTTCTTTGCAAATTTTGAGGACGAAATTTTTTTTAGAGGGGAAGAAGTTGTAATACCAAAAAATCCAAAATGTGCAAAATGACCAAAATGCCCTACAATCTTAAAATTTTATTTAAAAGCTTAAAAATCGCCTAATAAATTCCAAACCTTCGGGAATGAACTAGATTTGAATCAAAATAATTTTTGTGATTACATTTTAATATTTAGAAAAGTACAAAAATACACAAAATATTTATTTGTCCGAATATATATATATTTCGTATATATTTACGATTTAAAAATACAAAATAAATAAAATAAATACAAGATAAATGCAAATAAATTTAGGAAATTATCACAATCAGTATTTGATCTTAAATAAACTTTATTGGGCCGAAATTCATTGATCTTTATCATCTAAACACGTTTTTATAATTTATGTATATATATAACATAAACCGAAACCCTAAAAACCCTTTACAAAATCGATCAGCTCTCATTCGACCAGATAAAATTCGTGTGTTATTTTTCTGGGATCCTACATAACCTAAAGAAGCTAGGAAAATTAATTGGAGGTCGTGGGTTTAGTTGGTTCGATCGTTGCAAAATTGTTTTGTCGAATTGAGCCTAGCGAGAGGTATAAATTCTTATATTCTCTTTTACACGTTCGATCTTACATATAGTAATTTTATTATGTTAGTATGATCATATAAGACTCAAATAAATTATATATAACGAATCATGCAAGCTATATAAGTCGTACCAAATTTTGAGAGCTAAAACGTACGTTAAATCCATAATAAGCTATACGATTTATCTAGGTGTTATAATTATTTATTTTGAACACTATACGACATATATGATCTGGGAAAAATGTTGATTCGAATTGTAGAAGCTTAGATCGATTGTGGTTAATTATTCTTTGAATCGGGTTTCATGTTAATCGAATAAGAAAATAAAGAAAACCCTAGATCGAATTAGGGTTAGGGTTTGAATGATGAATCTGGTCATTTAATGCTTGCTAATCATGAGGTAATAATTGTGGAATAGTTAGATGTGTTAGGGTTTCGATTTGCATATTAAACATGTTATACGATTTGAAAATTTAATAAGAAGGACTTGTTTTGTCAACTTTGAAACTTAAAGGTTATTTTTATAATGTTAATTAGGTCAGTATAAATGTGTAAAAATTATAAGATGAGGTCCTTATGTGTAAAATTTGCAAGATCATGGATTAATTATTAAATATTGGTTCGAATTACAAATAAATTAATTAGAGGGACTAATTGTGTAAATAAGTGAAACATGGAGGTGTAATTCGTACCATATGATAAATGTGAGGTTATATTCTGTAACTTAGAAAGTATAAGGGCTTATGATGTAATTATAAATATAGTGAGGGTTAAATTGTAAATTATGTAACTATAAGGTTCATTTTGTAACTTTAATAACTAAAGGGGTGTAAAGTGTAATTAATGAAACTTAAAGGACTAAAGTATGATTCTGAATCCATTATGTGTTAAAACTAGTAATTTGTAATAGTTTCATTTTAAACCCTTAACTTTGATATATTTTCATTTAAAACCCTAAGTTATGGAAACTTGTCATAATTAACCCTGAACTATCATGAATTGTTAAAATGTACCCTATGTCCATAATATTATTAATTTATGACTTAACCTAAGTTATAATACTTAAATCTTCCTAATTATGGAAACATACTAAATAAGAAAACTTACTAAATATGGAAACCTGCTAAAAATAGAAGGTTACTTAAAATGGAAAGGCAAGTTAAAAAGAATACTTAAGAATCAATTGTAACTCTCTTCTACTCCATTAGGTGTGAAGAAGGAGAAGTCTTAATCCGTTCAGTTCTTTCAGTTCTTGTTTGCTTGTATTCGAAATAAGGTACAGATATTCTGCCATTTTCAGTAAGGTGCCTTCGTTATCTTGATTTCTTATCTTGATTCATTTAGGATTTCCCAAAGCCATTGCTATGTCCCTATTCTTTGATCTTTTTGACTTGATTAGGTATATACCCTTTGCCATGAACCTTTGATAGTTGGACTTTGACTGCTTTGACCTAGACTTTGACCTTCAGTGTGATACCCGAGCCAGGTTCGTCACCTAGCCATGAAGGTAACATGGCCGTGTCATTGATGCACTAATGGCATGACTCTAGTGTGTTCGAGTGATGTTACACACCGTCCTCATATTGTTTGTAACATGAGCATTATATTTATTATTGGCCTATATTATTGTTCGGGGGGCGTATGGATGCATCCTAGGTTCGAGTTTGTATTAATGATTATATTGTTCGGTGATTGATGCTGTGTGCAATACACGTCCTTCACATTTGAGAGGACTCCCCTCTCTGGTTATTATTTGGTTTGTTCGGGCTCGTGGGGGAATTACTGATCTTTCTTTTATTCTTTTCTTACATTTCATTCTTAATTCTTTACCTTTGACTTATACATATTCCATTACACTAAAATATACTTGTTCATTTCATATGTTTTCGTTTCCGTTTATCGTATATATCTGTTCACTGGGCTTTTTAAGCTCAGCCGCATTTCTTTTCCTGCGGCAGGTATCTAAGCTAGAAGCTGGGATTTCGCTATGGGATTGAGAGTAGAGATTAGAAGAAGATTCTACCTTAGTTACCACCTTTACTAGACTGGAATTCATTTCATCTTTATTTCCTTGGATTTATTTATTATCATTGACTCATGTTGGTTTAAAGCCGTGTTTGGTTGGATTTCTTTAATGAATTTGTTTAAGACTTCCGCTGTGTATTATGTATGTTTGCTTTGATTTGACACCATAATGTGACATTTCTACCCTTGGCGGGTTGGGGTGTTACAATCTACTTTCCCAAGGATAGTTCACACAAGCAAGGGACTAGACTACCAGAGGCCCTGATGACAGAAAATGTAAAGAATACTCAAGCCTACAAAGACTATGACAGAGCATTCAGACTTGGTCGCGTAGGATTCTTAAAACTTGGTGCAGAAGGAACTGGATCAACCAAGACCCGTTCGAAAGGGAGTAGCAAGGCTAGGAGTGCTTCAAGTGCTTCTAAGAAAGGTCATAAACCTCACATGCCAAACATCATCAAAAGAAGAGTCAAACTTGTTCCAAAGCCAGCACAAGAATAAGGTGGGGTACATGCTGAAAAAGAATATGATTCTGAAGCAACTGAATCCGAAGAAGAAGAAACCATCTCCATGGACGTAGAAGTTGCTACTATTGTTGCAATGGAACAAAGCAAAAAGTCTCTGAAAGAAGATGATGCCAGAAGAGCCGAATTAAGAGTTAAAGAACAAAGGGAATATGAGCTACAAAAGGGAGCTGGAAGTTCTGGAAATGTCAAAGAAGTAGCTTCAACCGATACTGATCCGGTTAATCAACCCGGAGGGTCTGTAGTTACTATAACTACTACTCCTCAGCCCGATTCGGTTATTCAACCCGATAGGTCTGATTCACATTCTGAGGACATTCCTCCACCTTTCAATCCGGTTAATCAATCCGACAAGGAAAGAGAACCGTTGACAGATGAGGAAATAAAGGATGACATGTTCGAAGGGGGTAATCAGGAGCAGTTTTATGATGATCCCATTGACTGGTCTGACACTGAAGAGGACGAGGAACCTATAGGAGAGGAAACAACTAAAGCTGCGAACGAACTTGAAGCAGATTATGAGGCAGAATTAGAAAAGAGGAAGGAAGAAGAGAGACTAGCAAAGGAGAAAGAAGAAGCAGAAAAGGAAGCTGAAAACTATATTCAAACACCACCTCTCACTCCGTCACTGCTACAACTCACCGTTTACAAGCCTCAATCTCAGGAATAGCCCAAGGATTCAACTCTTCCTACCTCCCCTCCAAAGGAGCCAACACCTCCTGTATCACCTCCAAAAGTTTCAACTCCTCCCGAATCTTCATCACAACCATCACCACCACCCCAACCATCAAAAGCAACAACAGAAGAAATTCTCAAGAAAATCATTAAAGGCAAGTATATTAAGAAGATTGCTAGGGTTACTCGTGTCGAAGTTGTTTCTCCTGTAGCAAAGAAATTGAAGAAAGCAGCAAAGTTAGCACAGGCAAAGAAAGATAGTATGTTAAGTGACCAAGTAACTGAGATGCAGAATATGGTCAAAGGTCTGTCTGAGCAAGTAAAAGAGTTGCAGGAGACAAAGAATAAAATGGATGAACTCCTTGAAGATGATGTCAAAGCTCAACTACTCAAGGAAGAAAAGGGACATACAAAGAAATATGTAAAGCAGTACATGTCAGATCTCATGGAGAAGATGGAAGTGTACATTGACACCAACATTGAGGAAAAAGTTCAAAACATCACAGGATCGATTCCTCAAGACACAGCAACCCAACCAAAGAAACTTGAAGACTTCACAACCGATGAACTCCAACGCGCACTTCTCACCAGACTTACAGCCCTTACCTCTCCATCTGAAACAGAAATAGCTCTCTATGAGGCTATCAATGCAAATCTGGATTCGTGCAAAGTTGCGGCCGATAAAGGCAAACGTTCACGAGATGAAGAAGACCAGGACCCTGACACCCAATCCAAGAGGCACAAGGGTGAAGGAGGAACTGGTTCACAACTCAAAGAACCAATCGGACCGTCAACAACAACCACATCTCAACCACACAAGGCTTCAGAGTCTGAACCTAAGGAGACAGAGCATCACTTTGAGCACTTTGCCACAGAGGAAATGGATTTTCAACAAGAAGATGATCAACCTCACTCATCACCAATGACCAAAGCTACATCAAGCAAAAAATCTTCCAAAAGACCAACTGTAGTTTCATGGCTCGATGATGATGATACACCTGGGAACGAGTTCTTTGATCAGCTAGCAAGTGCTCAAGTACACACTGACAAAGATTCCAGAATGGAAGATAGTACATTTGAGTTTGCTCAACAACTCAAAAGTACTCAATGTATAAAGAAACTAACCAAGAGGGAACTTTGCCGGATTAAAAATGATGCTTTTAATCTTCTTAAGGATAACTCTTCGAGTGCAGCTGAGCTCGAGTATCACCTCGAGAACATTGCTCGAGCTATGTCTTCAGACTTCAGCTGGACTAATCCAGATGTGATAGGCAGCAGAGACAGCAAAAACAAGCCATACATCACAGATTGGACAAAGCCTCTACCGGTGATCCGAGTTCACAGCAAGCTAGCCATTCCATATCGTTTCTTCTTCAATAAAGATCTGGAGCTACTCATGCACGGGGCCAACTGTCAGAAAAAGTATGCTACTTCACTTACTTTGACTCCAGCAGCAATATACGAACACGCTGCTATCGAGGAAACAGCTTCTCATCTCTTTGTTTATGAGAAAGTGAATTATGATCACGATGCTGAATTAGGAATCTACCACTGGTTCGAAAAAAGAAAGACTAGGTATAAAATCAAACTAACCAAGAAATCTCCAGAATCAGTAAGAAGTGATCTAAGGATTGTTGCTGTAGTTAGTCTGAAGGGGGACAAGAAGTATGATTACTCGTTCTTCTCAGAGATCAAAGTAAGAATACATGACATGCAACTCTACACGTTCTCTGAAGCAGATTTTCTAGACTTAAGTCTCAACGACCTTGAAGACATGTACCTGATTAAAGTCCAAGGAAAACTGCAACATGTGACACCAGAACTCCAATACGCTTTCAGCACATCAATTCTTCATTTCATCAGAAGGAAGATTATCAAAGAACGTGTGGAAGATCTTCAACTAGGGGTCGAGAGCTACCAGACAAAGTTGAACTTGACTCAACCACTGCTCCATCTTGAGAATATCAACAATGAAGCTCAGTACACCTTCAAGAATCAGCCAACTTTTGGGTTCGTATACAAAAGTGATTTGACTATCAACTGCTTCATGGTATATCGTGATATTCACAAGTTTTGCGACACCACGTTGAAGAAGGTCCGTGATGGGTTAGTGATTCGGGTTAGTGATCAAAGGTTGCAGATAAAAAAGAGATGGAATAGTGATCAGCTGAGACAGATCTACCAGTTTGTGAATAGGATTGAGAGAAGGTTATTCAGAAGAGATCAGATGCGAAGGTTTGAGAGTTATGTTGGAGGTCGCCCATCCTTCCCGGTCAGAACATTCCAAAGACCTGACCCTGTCTACACATCATTCAAAAGAGGAGGATGAAGTAAGAGTTTGATTTATTCTTAAAATTCATTATTCTTGCCTATATGATTGTTATACTATGGCTTGTGTACACATAACAGTGCACAACCCGTACCTGTAAAGAAAGGACCCTGAGGTACGCTTCAGTGCCTCAATCCTGATCAAAGGAGCGAAAGCTTCTTACTTATGGGTAGAATTAAACCAGATTTTTTCTAAGTTTTCAAAAATTCTGCTCATAAGGACAAGTATTCCCTCGTTAAGGGGGAGTATTTGAAACATAATCTTTGTTCAAACAAAAGTTCTTGAAATTCTTCCCATAAAACTCAAAAACAGCATATTTTAATCATAAAGTTTTTCAAAAACATCATGATTATGCTATTTTTGAGGGGGAGAATAAAGCTATGATTAAAATATGGTAAAGAAAAGTTGTGATCTCACGAGTGCTCGACTCAGAATTGACCCTCGAATTGACGATAGCAAAAGTCAGTAGTCGAAAAGACATATCCTGGACGGGTAATAATTTCAAGCCAGTTTATCTGGTGATGTAAGCGTATCTCGCAAAGGATGTGTCTGAGTAGAATGTACCGATTTCGAGCGATTTTCCTTGAATATGATTTGGACGGGTAATAATTTCAAGCTAGTTCTACTAGTGATGTAAGCGTGTCTCGCGACGATCATGTTCATTGAAAATCAATCAATTCTAAAAGTGCCAACTCTACTCGGCATGTACAAATTTAATTTAACCAATTATGAGCACATGTTAAGGAGAGTCTTTCTGAAAATCACAAAACTCTCAAAGTATTAACAAAATATGTTTTCACAATCATAAACACTTTGAGAGATTTTTCAAAAGGTTTGGTTTATGGCATCAATAGGATAGTCATGGAGTTATAAGGTGACAAAGGTTAGGAATAACCGTCCTATGATCCGCCAGAGCCGGAGGGATCTACCCAAGGATAATACCAATAGTTTAGAACTAGAAAGTCCTAGGTATGATTAAAAAGGAGATATGAAATGAAAGGAGAAAGAAGGGGTTGAAGAATTAAAAAGAAAAGTAAAGAAAAGGGTGAAAAGAAATAGCCCTCCATTTGTTCAACCTTAGGGCAGACACCGGGTTCAATACATAATCTACTAGTTGATTGGGCATCACCGGTATTGAAGATAAAAGACGTCATGGACCCAGTGACGCACTGCACTAACCTTCTAGCCATTCAGGTGTCTCTCAAAAGGCACTTGTTTCATTTCACACGGAGAACCCTTCATCATCTATCGACCTCTCACTATAAGATGGGTTGATATTGAAAAGGAGGCACTCTGCTCCATGCCTCCGACGACCAAACAAATGTGCACTAATAGAGTCTAGAGCCATGAGATGCATCAAAGATCTCTTAGGTACACCTAGTATACACTGGCTATTCAACAATAAGAACACCAGCTGTAAAATCATAGGAGTGTCCTTCGCAGATCTTAGCAATCTGCCGAGAACATTCATGAGAGAAACCACATATGTGATTCTCAGTGATTGAATGGAAATCCTGCCAGGGTCAACATCAAACAGCCCTGACAGCAGGTCACTTCGGTAATCCCTTGTGGATTACGCTTAGTGTTTGCTCCAAAAGTGGTCTACAGTCGTGGGGTGATCTCCAGCGACTCACTGAATCGTGGGTGCACTTCGGTGTGTTCGTGTATGCCCTTTCGGGGGTATCTAATTCAGAACGGCCTGGGTTTGGATTAGAGAAAGTCTTCACACTATGCTGTTGATGATCTCGAAGTCCAAATCTGTAAGTACCTGATGATTTATTGCTAACTGTTTACTTGCAGCGAATCATGAATACCTGGAGTTCCATCACCTTTCCATCATGCTCATATTCTGAAGCAAAGTTCTCACAAAGACTATGGAATATCAAAAGCTCTAAGTAATTCAAGAAAAGTCAAAGATCAAGTATGTTAATCTTTCACAAGTCAAAGATCAAGCTTATGAAGAGAGAACTACGTGATATATGAAGAACAAAAGTCGAAGAACATATGAGCATGATGGAAACGACGTAAAGACACCAGTACTAAAGACCATTGGAGGACAGCAGATCATTACCATACCATATCATATCAGATCAAGAACAAAGAACAAAGAATTATGAAGACGTCAGAAGCCCAAGAAGCAAAGAGGACGTCGAGCAACCAAGATGACCAAGTCTTAGGGGGAGATTGTTGGGAACGCATTTCACGTATTCAAGACTTGGCCATTTCTTTTATTAAGTTGCTCTAAATATGGGTTCTATGTTTGTAATAGCCCACGGCTCATTAGGAGCCCATGGGCCGGCTATCTTGTAATTATTCTTCTAGAAACACCCCATGTGCATGTCGCCCTAGATCTTTGCCTATAAATAGAAGGCATGGGGTGTCATTTCATTGGTTGGTTTTCATTTCATTGTGCGGAAGCTTTGTCACTCTAACGTATGAAATAGAATCATCCTTCTTCTTCTCTTATTCTCTTCTCTAATCTCTCGTTACTACTTTATCTATTGTTATTAGTTTATACGTAGCTTAGTTGTAGTTGTTTACGTGGTGTTTAGTAGATTAGATCTTGTGTTACATCCTTGATAGGGACCATCACATGGGTTACTTTGGTTTACATATTTAGAAAAATAAACTTAAAAACGAAACCGTGGCCGTCGGAATGAGCAAAAACGAGCTTATGACGAACAAGATACGTTAATTCTAAGTTTGACGACGAAAACTATTTTCTGAAAATAAGTGTGCTGTTTCACGATTTTCCATGGGTAAAACGAGGCATTAACGCGATCTAGACGCACCGACATATCAAAAATATATTAGTTCACTATAATACGATGCCGAGGATACAAAAAACATAGAAAACGAGCTTATAACGACCGAGATACAAGCGTTTGAAACTCGACATTCACAACACAATTTCTAGCAGCTTTTGTTAAAAATATTTCTAAGTGAAAACTGTTTTTGCGAGTAGCCATGTTGAGAGCCATTTTTCTCATTGATCGAGACAGTTTGAGACCTTAACCCTTTGAAGTGAAATCAAGTACTCCCGGCCTATTTTTCCAAATTGACCGGCCATTCGTCAACCGGACTTGTAACGAGTAAGATACGACCTTTCAAACATACCCGAAAACTACACAAAAACAGTAAATTTAGCCGACTAACTAACTTGACCTTTATTTTTCTTTATGATCGGGACACGTATGGACAAAAGTTCGATGATACGAATTTAAGATATTGTTACAAGCTTTCTAAAAACACGAAGATCGTTTCCTAACACCCAATATTCATCAACTTACGACTAGCCTCACGAAGCTACTTAGTCAATTCTACTAGTGGTTGAAAAATATTAAATTACGACGTAAAACTCTATTCTTCCAATAGTTCACCAAACGACTATCGTAGGATATCGTTACAACGTATTTACACGTAAAAGGTTTTATGACTTAACAAGACGTCAAAAAATATATTTTTCGACGATAAACATTATTTCTAAAATTCACGAGTGGTATCGATAACATACGCATTTGCATGTGTAGCATCAATTCATGACTTACATTAGATCATATCATTCATATTAGGTTGCGGTTAGAGATCGTGCCTCATTTCAGTGTATCCACTTTTGTCATCATTACTATTGCATCAGGTGAGTTTTCATAGCCCCGTTTTTCAATTTATATTTTCATTTCTAAACTTGCGGGGGAGAATACATTGCACCATTTTTCATACGGACCAAAGTATCAAATTCATTTACATTGCTTAAGTTACATCATTGCCCAGATTAAAGTCTCCTTTTATTTATCATGAACCGTTAATTACGGATGTAAGCGAGAGTGAGTGAATAGATCTATTGAGGGTGACGCCTCCGTTCGGGTTGGTAGCTGTTAGGAATTAAGCTTAAGCAGTTAGTACGGCTGAAGATGGAAGTTAGTACTGCTGATGAGTTTTGAAGACAAAAAGCAGTTCGTACGGTTGAATATAGAAGTTAGTATTGTTTATGTTTTGTGAAAGATAATTATAAAAAAGATATTGTGTATATCTTATACGATTAGGTTGATAGTTATCTTGTAAAGGAATCCTTAGTCTATAAAAGGATTGCCTAGGTTAAAGTTTAGACATATGAATTAGAGAAGAACGAGTACGTATTGTTTTGTTAAGATTCAAGGTTGTAAACCCTAGTGATAGGAGATCACTCGTATTATTCATTAATAATATTGAATCATTGAAGTTGAAGTATATTGTGTTCCTTGTTCATTCATTGTTGATTCGTTAATACAAAACACAAACAAACAAATCTTCTAAGTGCTAGCTAGTAAATTCCGCGTGCTAGACTAGACATCATTCAAAGTATACATCTAACATAAGGAGTGTGTGTAGATCCGGTCAGTAGCGCCAACTAGTCATACGAACGCATTTCATTTGTATCCTGTCAGAGTGTCTAGCAAAATACTCAGTTTTGGGCATTCATTTCAGTCTAGCTTCGGGGTTATGAGCTTAAGAGCTAATGTATTATTTTTATGTGGCATTTATGTCATTTCACTTTATACTTGTGGTTACCGTAGAGACTTATCATTTTCATAAACCTATGATTCTCACCAACATTATTGTTGACCATTTTTAGCAATGTATTTTCAGGTCATTAAGGTACTCGCATCATGGCATGCATGTGGAAAAATTTTGGAGTCGCGGTGACGAAGCGTCTCACTTGTATTTTATGCACTTAATTATCGTTTGATTTGTAACAAACTTATTTCCGCAAACATGATTCATCTTTTGGGACCTAGCTTTTGTAAACTCTGAATGTTTTATATAATCAAACGATGTATTTTTAAAACAACACTTTAGGTCGTTCAATATAACTGTAACTGTGATGCTATGACAGTCATGCCCCCAAGTGTTCCATTCTGCTGCAAATCAGATATTTGGGGGTGTGACAGATTGGCATCAGAGCTAAGGTTATAGTGAACTAGGTTGTTCATGATACCCTAGACTATAACCACATCATCATAGCATCCTATCATTTCATCATAAGTGCATATTCATTATACATGTAGTTTCATACATACATTATGCGGGTTATTTACTTTCATTTCGCGTCGATTGTCACAGAGATATCTACAGATACTCATCCTATCATTATCACTTCTGACTCTTAAACGGATGATGTCTCATCACCACCCACTATAGTGCTAGCATCAGTTGATCCTACACCAGACCCATCACCTCTACCATCCGATGCTGAGACTGAACCCTTCGAGGAGGGCGAAGTCGCACCTACACCACCCTTGTCACCATTGATTCGCTGTGGGCCTAGAGTTGTTCCTATCATCCAGCCAGGACAGCTGATACCTTTTGGTCGAGTATACCGACTACGTCCTGATGGGCCTCGTATGAAGCGCACGGCTGCGAAGAGAGTTCGTCATCTTACTCTTAGATCACCAGCTGCTTATGTACCATTACCAGCACCATCATCGCTTACCCCTACCACTAGTGTTCGTTCCAGAGTGTTTACTCCAACTTATCCACTCAGACACCGCTTGACAGCGCGAAAGAGTGTAGTGTTCCGTACACCATCACCACCATCATCACCATCCTCTCTATCATCAGTATCCCCATCCTCACCATTATCTGGAGCACCATCAGCACCATCGCATCCTAGAGACCCTACACCCTTATCTGACTTGCCGCTCAAGAAGCGTGCATGATTTAACACACCATCACCAGCTACTACTGAGGCTACAGAGACTGCACCACCTAGTAGGTTTGAGGTCGGTGAGAGTTCCAGAGCTGCTGCCGCTAGATAGCCTACTGCTCCTACTGCTCCTACACTTGAGAAACGATTAGACCATCAGTAGGAGCAGATTAACAGGTCCTTAGGTCAGTTAGAGGAGATTCCATTTAGCCGAGTTGAGGCGATGGAGGAGGAGATCGAGGGTTTGCTTTTAGGCAGGGTATCCATTGATGTTTCCTATCAGGGTTTAGAGGCTAGACAGCAGGAGGATCGTGAGCGCATCACTGAGCTGAGACAGGAGATGCCAGAGTTGTTTGACAAAGCCCAGATGTCACAGGAGGAGCAGCATCGACAGGCAGGAGAGTTAGTTTCAGCACGTATGAGGATTGCTACTTTGGAGAGCAGGGATACTGCTACTCAGCTTAGGATTCAGCATCTGGAGGAGATTGTGGTTAGAATGGCTGCAGAGATCCACGAGCTTCAGGGTGGATCAGGCGGAACACCAGGAGACGCCTAGACTAGACTTGTATCATGTTAGCTTTTACTATTATTATCCTAGTCACGGGGTGTGTGACATAGTTTAAAGAACTTGTATGTCTTTTGGTTGTTGTACAAACAAAATGTATCAAGTGTGACTCTACTATGTAGGAATGGTTGTGCTATCTATGATATCGGTCCATGTAGGCCGAAATTTTCATGTATTGTATTCATGTGTGTTGTGATTATACTTATGATATTTCGTGGTTGTTTCTCGTTGTGATTTCATTGTATTTATACATGTTGTGGTTGTATATTGTGTATGATGATCGTTCTATTTGTGAGATTCTCATTATTGTTATCTTTTGTGATTATAAAGAATTATGCCGCCAAAGAAAACTACTCAAGCGATGACACCAGCTGATATTAGAAAACTTGTTGCCGACAGTATAGAGGCAGCACTAGGAGTTGAAAGAGAGGCCGTAGCTGCACGGGCTGCTGAAGCTGCTTCTCGGGCAGAAACAGCAGAAGCTGCAGGGCTGGCTGCTAATAGAACTAATGTTTGTAAATGTACATACAAGGACTTTAAGAGTGGCGATCCCACAAAATTCAAAGGCACTGAAGGAGCCACTGCTATGATCCGTTGGTTTGAGAAGACAGAATCCGTATTTCTTCTATGCAATAGTCCAGATGACAGCAAGGTAAAGGTCGCTACCAGTACACTCATTGATGAAGCTATGTCATGGTGGAATTCTTATGCACAGCCTATTGGTATGGAAAATGCTTACAAACTCACATGGGAAGAATTCAAGAAGCTACTGAGTAAGAAGTTTTGTCCACGCACCGAGGTAAAGAAGTTAGAAATAGAGTTTTATGAGTTGGTGACTATAGGTAATGAGATCGAAACCTACATCAGGAGATTTCAAGAGTTGGCCGCGCTATGTCCAACTATGGTTCCAGATAACGAGAAGTTGTTAGAAAACTTCATTGGTGGACTACCACACAGCATCCGTGGGGATGTAATTTCTTTGGATCCACACACACTGGACGAAGCAATCAGAATATCTCAGAAGCGTATGGCTCAAGTAGTGAAGAAGGGAACTCTTGTCAACAACAACAATAACCGCAATAACAAAAATAACAACTCCAACAACTACCGAAACAACAACAACTATAACAGCAACGGAAACAATACCAACTATAATAACAACAACAACAACAAGAGAATGTGGGACAACAATCAGACTGGCAATGCTACTCAACAACCGCCAAAGAGACAAGAAGTTGCAAAGGCTTATGCTGCAGGCTCAACAGAAAAGAAAGGTTACAATGGTACCTTACCCAAGTGCAACAAGTGTCAAAGTCATCATAACCCTGGGAATTGTCCTAATCCTTGTGGGAACTGTAAGAAGGTTGATCATTCAACCCGAGATTGAAAGATTCCAATTGTGGCCGATAATCAGAGACCCCCAGTGACATGTTTTAGCTGTGGAGAGAAAGGACACTTCAAGAGTGACTGTCTAAAAAGGAAGAATCAAGGAAACGGGAACCAAGGCGGAACAGCTAGAGGAAGAGTTTATGTTATAGGAGGAGAAGATGTCAAGGAGGACCCGAATGTTGTCACGGGTACGTTCCTCATCAATAATTGTTATGCATCCATTTTATTTGATTCAGGAGCCGATAGAAGTTTTGTTTCTACTATATTTGCACCTTTACTCAACATCGAACCAACCACACTTGACACTCCTTACCACATCGAACTAGCTAACGGTAGTTTAGTTGGCACCAACACCATTGTCCGTGGTTGCACACTCAATTTCCTAAATCACCCATTCAATATAGACCTCATGTCCGTAGAACTTGGAAGTTTTGATGTCATCATCGGTATGGATTGGTTATCTCGACATCAAGCAAGAATCATTTGTGATGACAAAGTTGTTCATCTTCCTTACGACGGCGAAACCTTGATCATTCGTGGTGAACGAAGTGGGACTAGACTCAGTATCATATCATGCGTCAAAACCGAGAAATACATAAAGAAGGGTTGTTATGCTTTCTTGGCACATATAACAGAAAAGAAGTCGGATGAGAAACGACTTGAAGATGTACCGATTGTCCGAGATTTTCCAGAATTCTTTCCCGAAGACTTGCCTGGATTACCGCCTACTCGCCAAGTAGAATTTTAGATTGACTTAGTGCCAGGAGCTTAACCAGTCGCACGAGCACCTTATCAACTAGCACCCTCAGAAATTCAAGAGTTGTCTAACCAATTGCAAGAGCTCTTAAACAAAGGATTCATTAGGCCAAGTTCCTCGCCTTGGGGAGCACCGGTCTTGTCTGTGAAAAAGAAGGATGGATCCTTCAGGATGTGTATAGACTATCGAGAGCTAAACAAGTTAACGGTGAAGAATCGTTACCCACTTCCCAGAATAGATGATTTGTTCGACCAATTGCAAGGCTCTAGTTTTTACTCAAAGATCGACCTGAGATCTGGTTACCATCAACTCAGAGTTCGGGAGGAAGATATCATGAAGACAGCATTTAGAACTCGTTATGGTCATTATGAGTTTCAAGTAATACCGTTCGGATTAACCAATGCACCTGCGGTATTCATGGATCTCATGAATAGAGTATGCAAGCCGTATCTGGATAAGTTTGTGATTGTATTCATCGACGACATCTTGATTTACTCGAAGAGCAAAGAAGAGCACAGAGAACACCTCAAAACGATCTTAGGGCTACTCAAGAAAGAGAAATTGTATGCTAAATTTTCGAAGTGTGATTTTTGGATCCGGAGAGTACAATTTCTTGGTCATGTCATTGATATTCAAGGATTACAGGTTGACCCTACAAAGATCGAGGCTGTTAAAGATTGGGCGACACCCAAGACTCCAACAGAGATTCGTCAATTCTTAGGACTTGCCGGATATTATAAAAGGTTCATTGAAGGTTTTTCTAAGATAGCTAAACCTTTGACCAAGTTGACACAGAAGAACCAGAAGTACGATTGGGGAAAGAAACAAGAGTCCGCTTTTCAGTTATTGAAGCAAAAGCTTTGCAGTGCGCCAATTTTGGCACTACCCGAAGGGATTGAGAACTTCGTAGTATATTGCGATGCTTCACACAAAGGACTTGGAGCAGTGCTAATGCAGAACGAGAAAGTGATAGCTTATGCACCTCGACAACTTAAGACTCATGAGAAGAATTACACCACTCACGACTTAGAGTTGGGTGTCGTGGTTTTCGCACTCAAGATTTGGAGGCACTACCTCTACGGTACTAAGTATGTAGTGTTTACCGACCACAAGAGCTTACAGTATATACTTGATCAGAAGGAACTTAACATGAGACAGCGTCGTTGGTTGGAATTGCTTAGTGATTACGATTGTGAGATTCGATATCACCCAGGAAAGGCTAATGTTGTGGCAGATGCCCTTAGCCGGAAAGAACGACTCAAGCCTTTGAGAGTCAGATCATTGGGAATGACGATCAATTCACCTTTACCATCAAGAATCCTCGAGGCTCAAAGGGAGGCACTCAAGGAAGAAAATCGACCAAATGAGAAACTCTATAGAATGCAAGAGAATGCAAATGGCTTTGTGAAGAGGGCAGACGGAGTATTATGCATCAAGGATAGAAGCTGGATACCTCTCTATGGCGGGATACGAGATTTGATTATGCATGAGTCGTACAAGTCGAAGTATTCCATTTACCCAGGTTCTAATAAGATGTATCAAGATCTCAAGAGACTTTACTGGTGGCCAAACATGAAAGCAGAAATAGCTACGTATGTTAGCAAATGCATTACTTGTGCTAAGGTAAAAGCCGAATACCAGAAACCATCAGGATTACTTCAGCAACCAGAAATTCCCCAATGGAAATGGGAATGCATTACAATGGACTTCGTCACTAAACTTCCCAAGACAGCAGGCGGTTACGATGCTATTTGGGTAATCGTTGATCGTCTCACTAAATCAGCCCATTTCATTCCAATCAGAGAGACTTATTCTATGAATCAGCTTACCAGACTTTACGTCAAGGAAATAGTCTCAAAGCACGGTGCACCAATCTCCATCATTTCCGACAGAGATAGTCGATTTACTTCAAACTTTTGGCAGTCGTTACAAGATGCATTTGGAACCAAATTAGACATGAGCACTGCCTATCATCCTCAGACCGATGGTCAGAGCGAGAGAACGATTCAAACATTGGAAGATATGCTTAGGGCGTGTGTGATTTACTTTGGAAATGGTTGGGCTAACCATTTGCCATTGATCGAATTCTCTTACAACAATAGTTATCACACCAACATAAAAGCAGCACCATTCGAGGCACTCTATGGTCGAAAGTGCCGGTCCCCTGTTTGTTGGGCCGAAGTTGGTGAAGCACAACTCACTGGTCCAGAAATGGTTCGCGAAACAACAGAAAAGATAATTCAGATCCGAGGAAGACTCAGAATAGCCAGAAGCCGACAGAAAAGTTACGCTGACGTTGGACACAAACCATTAGAATTCCAAGTTGGCGACAGTGTTATGTTGAAGATCTCGTCTTGGAAGGGCGTGATACGATTCGGAAAGCGCGGGAAATTGAACCCGAGGTACATTGGACCATTTAAGATTCTGGAAAGAATTGGTCCAGTGGCATACAGACTTGAGCTTCCGTCAGAGCTCAGCAGCGTACATAACACATTTCATGTTTCGAACCTCAAAAAGTGTCTTTCAGATGAATACCTCGTAATTCCATTAGACGAAATTCAACACGACGATAAGCTCAATTTCGTGGAGGAACCAGCAGAAATCATGGACCGGGAGGTCAAACTGTTGAAGCAGAGTCGAATTCCTATCGTGAAGGTTCGCAGGAATTCTCGAAGAGGTCCCGAGTTTACTTGGGAGCGGGAAGACCAGATGCGTCTCAAATATCCACATCTTTTCACCGAATCCACTTCAGAGACCAACACTAACTGAATTCAGGGACTGAATTCCTTTTAGGGTGGAAGACTGTGACAAATTGTAATTTCAGGTCATTTTCCAAAGAGTAAATTTCAAAAATCGTCCCTGTGGTTTAACGGGTTTAACGGATTTCGTCCCTCGAAAGAATTTTTCTCGGATCCTCTCCCCGTGGTTTTTAACCCGTAACGTGTTTGGTCCCTCTGGCTAATGCTCGTTTAGTTATCCCGTTAAGTGGTGTCACGTGACCATCACGTGATGGGTATTTATGTAATTACACGTTTTTCTTGACTTAAATATATATGTTACCAGTGTTTCATTTCATAAACACTAAAATTTAAACACACAAACACATCCTCAGTAATCATGGTGAGATGCAATCGATGTGGAGCACCAGCCATAATCAAAACATCATGGACTCATTACAACCCTGGTAGAAAATTTTATTGTTGTGGGAAAAGTGTAAGTTTTTACATTTCGTGTGAATTAAAAAAACCCCCAATTTTTTACCTAATTTGACCTAATTAATTTTTCTCAATAATAGGTGGCAAGCCATGGGATAATAGATTGGTATGATCCTCCTATGTGTCCTAGGGCTGTCCAAATCATTCCAGGTTTATTAAATTCAATGAATAGGCTACAAGGAGAACTTGATGGAAAAACTGTTGAAGCTAAAAGACTGAAGAAGTGGTTGGTTATCAGTTGGGTGTTTTTCTTTCTTTATCAGTTGGTGTTGAAGATGTAGGTTATGCTTGTTAGAAGTTTGTATTTTGGTAATGGTTAGTTTCACAAGTTGTATTTTGGGTAATGGCTAGTTTAGCAAGTCAGTGAAGATGTATTTCAAGTTGTATTTTGGCTTTAATATGAATGAAAAATTGCAGTTTCAACTTGAGAAACAAATGTTACTAGATTAAACCATGCATACTTAGATGCATATTTGATTGCATAAGGAGCATACTTAGATGCAATATTTGATTACATAGTAGCTGTTAAAGTAGCATCAAAAGGTAGAGACATACATAGTAAACAAAAGACATTAGCAGTGTGTGATAATGAAATAAAACAAATAAAACAAGAAAAAACCACTCTCAAATTGTGATATATACACAACAAATAAAACAAGAAAACATTCACTTTCATAAAAGTCACAAATTCTTGAACATACGACCCATTGACTTTCAAAGTCTTAGCCAATTCACAAAATGACACGACAAACATAATACCAAAATACCATAAGTCTTAAGACACAGCATACCTAAGTGGTATTGCAGACACAACATAAAGACTAAACATCCAAAGTATTAAGACAGACATAATATTCACAAAATGGCACCATCGTTTGTTGACTGTGAACCCATGGCACCATAGTTTGTAGCAGGTGAAAAAACATTTTGAGAACCACCATCAACTTTCTATGATCCTTGTTGTGAACCACCAACATTATTCTTAGATTTGCAGGTCCTTTTGTTGTGACCAACCTGCTTACACAATTTGCAAGTCACAGTCTTACCTACCCTTGTAAGCTTTCCACTTTTCTCCATTGCATCAGCAAGTTCAGCTGCACTCTTTCTCCTTTTTTTCCTTGGCCTTCCAATCTGTTTGTGATACACTGGTGGGACTATAACAGTTTCAGAATCTGATTTTGGCCAAGAATGAGGACCTTCCACAGGATTAATTTTAAACCTATACATCTCTTTCCATGTTATCAACCAATGACAAGGATTACAATAAGCCTCAGGTATTTCTGTTTCTATCCCATTACTAGCCATATCCCATATGGCTGCAACTGCATGTTTGCAGGGCATCCCACTAATTTCCCATTTTCTACAACTACAAACTTTGTCTTTCATATTAACTACATACTGTGATCCCCAGGGACAAGTAGCCTGATACCAGTCACCACCATTCCAAACAACCTATAACAAGTACAATAATGTCAAGTTATCTTACCTATAACAAGTACTATGAATTTTGCAAAATATTGTATACTTACCTTTAACTGCCCAGCATCTTTGACAATATTCTTGAACAATTTTGCAGCATGAGGTGTTAGAGGTCCATCACACTTGGAAATAACCTTCTGAACATTGACAATCCTTTTCATAAGGTATTCTCTTATGAATTCCAAACAAGTTATGATTGGTTTGTCTCTTCCATCAAGAAGCTGCCTGTTTAATACCTCACACATGTTGTTTAACAAGATGTCACATTTTGGCCTTCCTGTAATATCATAAGAAAAAATGTTATTATTCTGTCTCAGCAATTGCAGGTATCACACCCTGAAACATGTTGACAATTTGCAAATTTAAAAAAAAATAGAAATAAAATTAACAAGATTAATAGAAAGCATACCTTCTGCCTATCTGATATAAATGTGAAATTAGAATTTCTGAGTAGCTCTAGATCATCCCCAAGACAATCAAGGAACCACTTCCAAGAATCTTTAGTTTCAGCCTCAACTATTGCATAAGCAACTGGGTATATTCCACTGTTTGGATCTACCCCAACTGCAGTCAAAATTTGACCAGGGAATTGACCAGGCATGAAACACCCATCTAGACCCAACAAATCTCTCTTACCTGCCTTGAATCCATCCTTTAATGGACCTAAACATACATATATCCTCTTGAACTTTCTTTCATTCCTACCTATGTCCTCTGAATTCCTTTGCACCTCAATCTTAATAGTAGTATTTGGATTCCTTTATTTTAATGCCATACAGTAATCTCTTAGCTGTGCAAGCTGTTTAGTGTAATCACCAATCACCCTATCATTAGCCATTTTCTTAGCTCTAAAGGCCTTCTGTTTTGAAACTCCTACATCAAATTTTTTCTGCAACTGTTCTTTGACTGCAGACAATGGAATTTTAGGGTTTGGTTTAATAGTTTCTTCTACATCCCTAGCAAGAAAAGTGGATGTGCATCTTTTAATGACTCTGGATTGTAAACAAGTGTGGGTATCATTGAATGTTTTAACAGCCCAAGTATCTTTATTTGGCAATTTGGAACATTGCAAAGCCCAAGGACATAAACTATTTTCTTCACTTGTTATTTTCTTTGACTTACCTTTGGACTCATTGCCTCCTTTTGGGCCCTTAGAATAACTTGGCCCATTAACAGAACCCATTTCACCTGTTGCAAAGTTTGGAACTTGACCTCTACAAACAGCCCTCACTCTCTTTTTGTCATTCTTTTTTAACCATAATTGTCTCCTTTGTTCCACTGCCACTCTACTCACCATTTCTTTAATAAGTTGACTATTTGCAAATTCTTGTCCAACAAAAAAATTCTCCTTCCAGATTGGACCACCACTAGCCACTTTAGCATTTTGCTTTCTAGCCACCATCCTCAATGCTTTTTTCCTAACACCAAATTCCCCATCTGATTCACTCAAACTATCAAAAGCTTCATGATCAACTTCATCAACTGTTTCATCATCAACAACAGTTTCCTTTTCTGTAATGTCTGTGCATCCAATCCATTCTACATTACCATCTGTGTTCCTCTTAAATTCATCCATATCAACCTCCACATCATAAATCATGTGCTCTTCATCAACTATGAAGTCAGAGTCATCACTATCTGAACCTTCTTCACTATCTGAATCCTCTTCACTATTTGAACCTTGTTCACTATCTGAAATGTCTGCACCATCTTCCTTAGCATTTTCACCACCCTTATCAACCTCTAGAACTATGCTATCATTCCTACTAGACTTATCATTCCTACTAGACTGCCCTAAGTAATTCTTACTAGCCTTCTTAGCATTCTTAGACAATCTAGGCAACTTCTTTAATGTATTCTTCAACCACTCATCCTCACTTACATCAAGTTCTACATCATTATCATCATCTCCTAAACTGTCATGATCTTTTGGTTCATTGGTCTGACCAATACCCAGTCCATCATCAACACTTTTGGGTTCCTTAGAAACAGAGTGGTCAACATACACTTCCATAACCTTGTACTTATCAACATAATTCAACATATCCAAAACATCTTTATCAATATCTAACTTTGTAAGGCCATTGTCCAAATCAGTGTTAGGTTTCTTATAATAATAGGCCATTGATGCATTTTCATAACCTAACTCTTTCATCATGGTACTAACTTTAACAACAGAAAATAAATCAGCATCAATATCATCGACCCAATTTACCTTCCCACCCTTGTACCTTATCTTAGGAGGACTTGTGAAGGCTCCTCCATGGTAAATCTTAAGACAAAAAACTGTAGGGAATTTACCTGTTAAAAAAAACCAAATAACAGTTACAACTAATCATTAAAACCAAATGTTATTAATGGAGAAACACTTACGATAATCTACATAGGGGTTTGCTTTTTCTCCCTTTTTTCGAACCCTCCATTGACACAACATTCTTGATTTTGTTAATCTTTTTAGGGATTAACAGTTTGTAGGTTTAGGGTTTAATCAGTTGTGTTTTGTGGGTGGGTGAAATAATTTGGGGCTGAAATGGTGTTATCAATCCCTAAAACCGCTATCTATACTACACAAAAGAGTGCCAAACGTGTAATTACATAAATACCCATCACGTGATGGTCACGTGACACCACTTAACGGGATAACTAAACGAGCGTTAGCCAGAGGGACCAAACACGTTACGGGTTAAAAACCACGAGGAGAGGATCCGAGAAAAATTCTTTCGAGGGACGAAATCCGTTAAACCCGTTAAACCACAGGGACGATTTTTGAAATTTACTCTTTTCCAAACTTTGAAATTTACTATTCATCATTTCACTATTCATCATTCGCTATTCATCATTTTTGAAGTCAGTTTGCGACTTTGAGATGTTTTCAAAAATTTTACAATTTACGAAACACTATTAATTCCCGGAAGGAAATTACTATTCATGGTTATCGTTCATCATTTCGTAAACTAGGTTTACGGGTATTCAAAATTTGCGTAACCTTAAGTGTTTAGCTGCGTATTCATGGATCATCACTAGGACACATCATATAGACTAGAGTAGTCTACATACCATCAGTAACATCATCTGCATGTTAGGACATTCGCGGGTTTGCATGATTTCAATTAACGTATGTTTAATTATTTAATAAACGCTACCACTCAGTCATTTACTGCGAATAATATACCCGACACTCTAGACTATGGTCCTAATATATTTTCACACTCATTATAATGATATAAAAATTATATTATTAGTTTACCCGATGATTTGAAATCATTTACTATATATACCGTTAAAATCTTATAACTACGACGATTTGCCAAATTTCAACACGATAACTATTTGAACACCCGATTCTTGCAAGAAATGTGATTTTATAATTTTTACAACTTCATCATACTTTATTTTATTCCGTCAAAATTTATTTCTAGCTAACTCAATACCCGGTAACACAATATCTTAACTAAATCTAACCTAAACACATCAACTCTAGCTAATAATCACACCATGGGACAAGTTCGTTAATTAGCACACAAATCACCTCCCTCCTTCCCCTTGTTTGCCGCCCCATGCACCACCCCCCCCCCTAGCCATCATTAGTCTCTTGACTTTGACCAAACATTTCACTAACTAAAAATATTACTTACATAAATCACACATACATACAAGTAACCAACATTTAGCTCGCAAAATTCTCTCTACTTCCCCATTCATTTTGAGGTTCGGCCAAGGCAAGAAACAAGAAGAAAATTTCATCAAAAATTCAAGATCAAGTATCATCCAATCTCTATTAGTGCCCTAGTTAAGGTTTTGAAATAAAAACCTCAAGGTTAATTAAGTATTTTTCAACAAAAACTCCCTCATCACTCAAGTAAGTTCTAAATAAAATTTTCTACTCTTTCATACTTTCATTTAATCTATTTTGATGTTCTAGTAGCAAATCATGCAAATGTACATATGTTATATACCACTTAACATTTATTTTCTCACTAAAATGGATTTAAAGATTTTTATTAGTAATCTTGAGAGCTCCATCATTTTTAGTGAAAATTAGGAACCCATGACACCATAAGAAGGTGTATGGTAGGCTTAGAATAGTTTTGGTGTTGATTGGAAGGGATATATACGAGTCTTGAAATAGAAAATTTGATTTTTACAAGATTTAAACAAGGTGCTGTCCATTTTTGCAATTTCTGGAAAAATCAGTAGACCATGGGTTATTTTGGTTTACATATTTAGAAAATACACTTAAAAACGAAACCGTGGCCGCTGGAATGAGCAAAAACGAGCTTACGACGAAGAAGATACGTTAATTCTAAATTTGACGACGAAAACTATTTTCTGAAAATAAGTGTGCTGTTGCACGATTTTCCATGGGTAAAATGAGATGTTGAACGTGATCTAGACGCACCGACATATCAAAAATATATTAGTTCACTGTAATACGAAGTCGAGGATATAAAGAACATAGAAAACGAGCTTATAACGACCGAGATACAAGCGTTTGAAACTCGACATTCACAGCACAATTTCTATCAGCTTTTGTTAAAAATATTTCTAAATGAAAACTGTTTTTGCGAGTAGCCATGTTGAGAGCCATTTTTCTCATTGATCGAGACAGTTTGAGACCTTAACCCTTTGAAGTGAAATTAAGTACTCCCGGCCTATTTTTTCAAATTGACCAGCCGTTCGTCAACCGGACTTGTAACGAGTAAGATACGACCTTTCAAACATACCCGAAAACTACACAAAAATAGTAAATTTAGCCGACTAACTAACTTGACCATTATTTTTCTTTATGATCGGGACATGTATGGACAAAAGTTCGATGATACGAATTTAAGATATTGTTACAAGCTTTCTAAAAACACGAAGATCGTTTCCTAACACCCAATATTCATCAACTTACGACTAGCCTCACGAAGCTACTTAGTCAATTCTACTAGTGGTTGAAAAATATTAAATTACGACGTAAAACTCTATTCTTCCAATAGTTCACCAAACGACTATCGTAGGATATCGTTACAACGTATTTACACGTAAAAGGTTTTATGACTTAACAAGACGTCAAAAAATATATTTTTCGACGATAAACGTTATTTCCAAAATTCACGAGTGGTATCGATAACATACGTATTTGCATGTGTAGCATCAATTCATGACTTACATTAGATCATATCATTCATATTAGGTTGCGGTTAGAGATCGTGCCTCATTTCAGTGTATCCACTTTTGTCATCATTACTATTGCATCAGGTGAGTTTTCATAGCCCCGTTTTTCAATTTATATTTTCCTTTCTAAACTTGCGGGGGAGAATACATTGCACAATTTTTCATACGGACCAAAGTATCAAATTCATTTACATTGCTTAAGTTACATCATTGCCCAGATTAAAGTCCCCTTTTATTTATCATGAACCGTTAATTACGGATGTAAGCGAGAGTGAGTGAATAGATCTATTGAGGGTGACGCCTCCGTTCGGGTTGGTAGCGCCAACTAGTCATACGAACGCATTTCATTTGTATCCTATCAGAGTGTCTGGCAAAACACTCAGTTTGGCGCATTCATTTCAGTCTAGCTTCGGGGTCATGAGCTTAAGAACTAATGTATTATTTTTATGTGGCATTTATGTCATTTCACTTTATACTTGTGGTTACCGTAGAGACTTATCATTTGCATAAACCTATGATTCTCACCAACATTTTTAGCAATGTATTTTCAGGTAATTAAGGTACTCGCATCATGGCATGCATGTGGACATATTTTGGAGTCACGGTGACGACGCGTCTCACTTGTATTTTATGCACTTAATTATCGTTTGATTTGTAACAAACTTATTTCCGCAAACATGATTCATCTTTTGGGACCTAGCTTTTGTAAACTCTGAATGTTTTATATAATCAAACGATGTATTTTTAGAACGGCACTTTAGGTCGTTCAATATAATTGTAACTGTAATGCTATGACAGTCATGCCCCCAAGTGTTCTATTCCGCTGCAAATCAGATATTTGGGGGTGTGACACTTATATCAAGTCATACAATAAATCCTACACTAATATTGTAAATCCAATAACGGTTACAATGATTTTTCCCGAATAACTAATCTATTACAATAATTTTACAAATAAAATGAATTGGTAACAAAATCCTGGTATAACTCCATTAGCATCCAACATCATCATCGATTCATAAAAACAAAACAAAGATCAAGTTAGTAATGAGTTCGATAAATTATAACACACACAAAATTAACATACTACTCAAAACAGTTTATGACTTTGGACAATTACATACAAATTCCATTGGGCCTTGGCCTAATAGCAAAATAATACTACCCCTTAACAATACCTTGGGCTTCGGCCCAAGCTTTGACCAAACACACTACAACAACCTGATGGGCCTAGCCCAGTTTAGAGTCCAACCCAGTACACGTAAGCCTACATATATGTACCCATATATATCTGTTTTCGTAACTGAAGTTATTACAACTTTAGTGAAAGCATTTTTGACAGTATGATACTTGACACTTTGAGGGTGTCGTAACTGAGATTGAAACCAAGTTAACAACCAAAATGACCTCTTAGAAGACTTTTGTCTTACTAATAATACTCGGGTGTCGAGACCAAATTAATGACTCGAATAACCATCCCTTGATGGCGTTACTAGATAGACCGAACGCACCCTTAGTGGGTTGTTTAGCCGAGACCAAAACTACAACGAGCACACCCTATGTGGGTGTCTCATTACCAAGGCCTAACCATTCACCCACGTGAGTCGGTTCGCACATCAAACCAACAACAAAACCAATAACAGTTTATGATCGCTATAACCAAGCCCAAATCATCAATATCAATAACATGAAATCAAAACAACTAAAACCACCCTTGTGGTAGAGATAACGAGAGACCAACGAACACCCTACGAGGGTTTTGACCACGGTGAACCATACTCAAACTCTACCAAGGTCACCACCATATATCACAGACAAAAGCCCAAGGTAATCATCACTATCTAAATAAAACAACCACACTCACGTCGTGACTCGTAACGAGTCACGACTCACCCTAATATGTGTCAAACAAAACAACGACAACAAGAAAATGATCAAGAGAACTAAGCTTATCATAACCAACAACAAAGTAAATACCAAATCCGAGTCAAATCTAAACTATAAACAAAACCAAGCACCAACCGTAACACTCACATGTCACGACTCAGACTCATCATGGGTCGACAAAAACAAAATGACGACAGCAACGACAACGAGGAAATTAAACCATAATACTTAACCAAAAGAAAGACTACCATCAAATCCGGGTCAACTCACCCACTGAGTCAACTCGTCCGAGTTGATTCAATTCGTACAATAAACAACCAACACTCCTATTAAATCCGTTTAAAAGCCACACGAGTTTATAAAAATGTTTTTATAAAAGTTTTAACCACGAAACCTTAAAAGTTGTATATATCCGATTGGTTTAATAAATAAGTAAAGATGAGGGTGGTGGTCGTGGCTTACCCAACTAGAGAAAGAAAAGAAGAGGATAACGGCGGCGGTGGTACGGTGGTGCACGGCGGTGAACCTTCAAACCCTAGCAATAAACCCTTCACGATCCATAAACAACCCAGATCTACTCCTCTTGACCGGATCTACACGCGTACTAACTGGATCTACTTAGCCGGAAAACTCGTCGGAAAAGTTTAGCGGCGCCCGAATAGTCGCCGGAGACGTGTGTGTGAGGTGGGAGTGAGGAAATGAGACTAACCCTAAATTTTTTGGCTTATATACTACATCAAGGGCTGAAACTGTCAATGAGGGAAATTTAGGGGCGGCTGTGTAAATTAAGAAGAGGGGTTGTTTTTGTTATTTTAGTAATCTTTTATAATAATACATTGTGGGCCTCATTTGAGTTAGCAAACGATCGTTTTAAATCACGGGATTTTCGCCATTGCGTCCGAAACGATTTTTCTGATAAAAATGAGTATTCACACGAATAGTTTTTCTCGAAATTAATAAAATCATATATTTAATTGTTTAACGCGTTTTTGGTTGTGCCGATGCGCGTTGAGTGTCGGTTTTCACGTTTTGCGAGATAACTTCTCGTTTTCGATTCAAATAAATTTGGAAGTGTTCAAAAGTGAAACTTATGAAATAATAAATACGATTTATTATTAAATAAATTTGTCTGGAAATTTTCGGGATGTTACAAAGTGCTTAACTGGGATCAACACAAACGTAAATGCAATATATTTACCAAGCTAAGACACACATATTTTCAACACAAAATGAATACCCAATCACACAAGACAAGTAAAAGAAATTAGAGTTGGTTCTGATCACACTGTGAACGATCCTTAATATGTACGGACGGTCCCATATATATTTGGGACCGCTAGCCTAATTAAGGGACCGCCGTCATTGGCGAGTTTATGACATGTGATGAAGTTTTCATATGGTTTGCATTTTTTAAGTTAGCTAGTTAATATCACAAGCATGATCGCAATACACACAACAAGCCACACAAACCTAAATGTTATGCAAGTATAAATGTAAAGATAAATGCAAGAATAAAGTAAAGAGATGAGAAGAGAAAACGCAAACCGGACACGATGATTTATAGTGGTTCGGCACGAAGCACCTCTTCGCCCTACTCCACTCCCCGAGTATCCAACTCGAGAGTTACTTCACTAGTCAACAAGCTCCATTATGGCGGAACAAACCGTACACCAACACTTACACCAATTAATGACACTAAGCGAAATGTCGAGTCCTAATCCTAGCTAGAACCAATCTACACAAAAGCCCACATGGCCACACGGAGGATCACCTCTTCCACTTGAATCTTCACCCAATTCAAGTCTTCATGGACCTTCACCTGGTCCTAGTCTTCACACGGACGATCACCCCGTCCTAATCTACAAACTATTACAAGGACTTCACACTTCATCCCAATCTACACTAACATAACTAATCACGACTCACACACAAGTCGGATACACTAATATACAAGAATAGAGTTTAGAGGAAGAAGAGAATCGTAACACTAGTTACGTGTGTGTGTGGACTACATTATAACACTTCGATTCTTGACGACTTCAAGTGTTCTTCTCTTGCACTTGAGATAGAGGATGACGGGATCACTTATAAACACATACCAAAGAGTTATAGTGATCAAAGAAGAAGAATGAAAGAACAGAAAATTTTTGTGCCAAGAGGATTAACAAAATATGATGAAAATGGGTCAGTATTTATAGGCAGCTCGAGGAGCGGTGGACGGTCCCCTAAACATTGGCGGTCCCTTATATATAAAGGGCCGTCACCTTATTTAAGGGACCTTCCCGATAGATTTATTCCTTTAGTGGTGAAATGTTATCTAGTGAAAATTTAACTGATTTGGGCGGGAAAAATAGATGTTGGGAATTTGAAATTCAAATTTATTTTTCTTTGAAACATTTCTTAATAAATACAAAAATAATTTGTCTAATTTATTTTTGTAAAAATGTTTTGTCACATTTATAAAAATGTGAGGTTTAAGGACAAAAATATTTTCTTTGATCACTTAACAAAGTTGGTATAGTGTTTGTTCATACCTGAAGTGATTCAGACTTGAGCCGTCGAGAGATGTTAATGTGTGCATGCATTGATGATTTGTGTAAATGAGTAACTTGTGCACTTTATGTTATGTATTACAAGTTACATGTTTGTCATCATTAAAACATGAAGATATTGTATTGATTAAACGTCGTAACGTTTGCACTAACAGTTTGAGATAGTTACGTTGGCTTTAGACTCGCAATAAGGAAAAACATAAAACAAAATCAAATGATAGTGGTACTGGTTTTGACGGTTGTTTGTCGTAGTACCTCAGAAGCATATACACGTGTATGTGCATAGGGGTAAAACATGACACATTTTTACAGCTGGGTAACAGGTATAAATGATACTATACAATTATATATAATATAATGCAGCGTCGAAAACGACTACAGTGTCGTAGTTTTAGTTTTGGGTCGTTTTGGGCTGCCTGTTTCTTGGCTCGTTTCTTAGCCCGGTCTCTCCCCGTTTATATTCTCATATTCTCTCTCTCACACACACAACAACCACTCTCCACCAACTTCCTGAAGCTTCCATGAAACTCTCCACACATCACAAATCTGGTTACACCAACTTCCGGTGCCATTAAAAATTCCCGATGCATTAAAACATCAGCATCCTCTCACACACGATGAACATGAAGAAGCAAAGAATTGGTTTTTGTGTCAAGTATTTTTGGTGATCAGTAATTAAAGGTGTGTTTCTGGGTTATGTTTATTCAGTCAATACTCTCCTCTCTCTCTCTCTAAAAAACAGAGACATCGTTTTATCTCACTATTTTCTCTCTCTAGAAATCATACGGATCTTAACGATAGCTTAAAGATGGAGATGAAGGAGATTAATATTGCAAAGAAGAGTATCATAAATCGCATTTTCAGGTTGATTACATGATTTTTTTTTATTATCAGTTTTAGGTTTTTGATTTTGATATAGACTTTACTTTTAATTTAGGGTTCTTTGTGAAATTAGGGGTTTTGGAGGAACGCCGAATGGTTCTTGATCTTTGGTCTTGATGGGTACCTCTGAGGGCAAGTAAGTTTTATTGATTCAATTTTTGTTTACATGATTTTTTCTTTATATATATACAAATTTTTTGCTCGATTTAGGCTACACTTTTTTACACAGGTTTTGGTTTTGTTTACAGTTGATTATTTCGGAAGTGGCTTGGTGAAGATGGTGCTGAGGACAGTTGAGTTCTAATGTTTTGTTTTGTTTTTTTAGTTCATTTGAATTTAATTTAAGGAATATTTGGGATTGCTTGTTTTTTTTATAAATAAGCCCTTTTAAGCGGCTTAGGAAATAGCGCCTGCATTTGTTTTTTATTTTGTATAAGCAAATCATGAGAAAAAAATAGCAATTAGAAAGAGGTGTACTTTTTTTTACGTTTGTTAAAATTGGTTGTGATAATTGTTAAACTAATATTTTTCAGGTTCTTTGAATGAGTCATGGTGATGAGGTTGTTTAGATGCCGAAAGGGTTTGGCGTACAGGGTGTCATTGCACCTCTGGAGTGTGCCGTGAGGCAGTTTTATGGGTTAGAATATCATTCTCAAGTACAAGTTTTGTGATTTTGGTTTTAAGTGGCGAAGTTCAGTGGTTTTGTGCAGATATGTTAATTTACACATGTGATGTTGGAATGCCATTAGGTGGAGTAGACAAAGGTGAGATCGCCCATACCTTGGCAAGGCACATTACTACAGTTGCAGCCATGTTGGACGTATCCTGGACGAAGGCATTTGTCGTTCCAAGGTAACTTCAGTTATAAAATCATGTGTATTTGGTCCATAATGCATTATGAGTATACCTATAAAAAATAAGGATTGCAGGTTGTGTCAAAATATAAGGATTGCAGGTTGTGTCAAATTATATTGTTGTTTAAAGTTGATTATTTTGGCCTTTTAGACTTATAGCGTCACTCATTTTGTTAAATTTTAAAATGTAGGAAAGGACTCAACTCCGATGGTGTTGAAAAGCACTTCAACAGTGCAGGAATAAAAAATAACGTGCCATTCTTTATTGGGTGACACTGATTTACAAAAAGGACCTTCGGCCAGTGGTGTGACCGCCCATGGCACAGATATCAAGTCTGCAAGATCAATTCGTGTTGTAGTTGAAGGTGAATAAGATTTTTCTGGCCATCTTTTACACTTTATTCTATATAATAATTGATGTTGGGATTTTTTTTATACAGGTGCACCTTTGACATATATGTTGTCGAAACGTGTGCTAAAGGGGGAGTCGGTAAAAAGGCCACTATCGACAGGGGTTATAGACAGTATAGATAGAGGGCAGTATGGCATAATGATGGTTATGGTGTCGAGATGCGGGCTAAAGGGAGTCGTTATATAGGGCAGTATAAACAGTTGTTGAGGCATGGTTATGGGACTTATCAGTTAAGGTTGGTCATAAATTTGTTCAATTACATATTACTTTCTTTTCATGTTTTGTTTTTTAATAATTTGATCATATAACTATATCATGCAGTTCATAGGACAGAAAAATAATCGAATTTGTGGGCTTTATGTTGAACCTCCTATCTTAGGTTATGGAAACAACTATCACGGCTATCACTATGACACGAGGAGAGGTTAGTCCATTTACTGCATCTTGATATATTAGTGTATATGTTACATGATTGTATGCAAAACTAATTGTTTCCGATGTGATATACCACAAATTTATGCTTTTCAGGTTTGTTTTGGGAACTCAAATAGAGGCATAAGCAAGAGCACATGTACCGTGTTATTTCAGCTTATTTTGTAAACAAAAAACACTAGATTATATGGACTGAAAGAATTTTCTACGCTGTCTTTAATTACATTAGATTATTTTATTCCGCTTATGTATACAAGCAAAAGCAGATTAAATTTCGATCATATTTGTAGAAACAGAATCCGAATGTTTATGGAAGAAATGGATTTTGATGGAATGTCTAAAAATAGCATGTGTTTGCGGATTCCTTGGATAAGTAATTGTTTGTTAAACCTATTATTTTAGGGACTCGGGTAAAATATGGAAGGGCCACAACTAATCTTAGTTTATCATTGGATAGTCAGTTTTATTGGCCTCACGAAAGTATGATATACCTATTATTTTAGGGACTCGGGTAAAATATGGAAGGGCCACAACTAATCTTAGTTTATCATTGGATAGTTAGTTTTATCCGTACGCTGAAAGCTGCACGTTTTTTTGTTCTAGGTTGGCACAGTTGAAGGAGGGACACAACTAGCATCACAATTAGGCGTGTTAGTAGACAACTTTAACAGCCACGGAAGTTATGCCAAGCGTTGCCAGTATTTAAAGATCAAGTTGTGCCATGTTACTCTGAAGAAGGTATTCCAAGCAGATGTCAAAGCTATCAGGAAGTATATCAATAGACACACCATTAGAGGGTCAACAAGTTGAAACTTGTAGGAGCGTAATCTGTGTACCTAAATGTAACTTTTTGATACATTACAATTAGAATGTACCAAGAGGACTTCGTCCTAACCGTCTCATGTCAAGCATAATCTATTTAGATTGAGCTACATCTTATCTTTGTGAAATTGGCAACCACTTAATATTACTCTTAAATGCTTGGAGGTTCTGACTTCAAACTAACAAGTAGCTACTAAAATGGACTTAGTTAGTTTCTATTCGTTGTCACGTTTAAGATTGATTCAATTATTTCAATTTTGTTTAGGACTTGAGGTGCCTAGCAATGTTATTGTGCTATCTGTTCCTTACAATTGTTGCCACGAATTGGTTTCAGATTGCATAGGCAAGTAGTTATATTTGTAATTGCAATAAAACTGACGAAGTTCTCAGGTTTAAAGTTGTTTTCATAGTGCTCATTCTAACCTGTTTTTTGTGGTATCTTTATTGCTCAGGAGCCGCAAATGAATAGTTTTAAGGTACTAATGAAAGTATTTCAAAAGATGTCTAAAAAAACTGCTCGATTATCCACGATGTGAATCGACGGCCCGCCGCAATGCGGAGGCCCGTCTCCCACCTCGTTGAAATAATATCAGGTCTCAAGTATTAAAATACTATGTTTCATGCCCTTATGAAAAAAGGATCACATAACAGTTTTTTCTTAGAATCATAGTTCTTCATCTTTTGCATTTCAGTTATTTAGAAACTCTTTTTTTAAATCACAGTCCCTCAAAACAGAATTATATGCATTAGTCACTGATGCGAGGATTGCAAACCCTCGAAAAGAAGTTTTACAATCCTCTAGGCAGTGTACCTAATCGCTGTAGTGTAGTATAGGTAAATCCGGGGGATTGATCATTCTCTAGAAGAATAGTGTCGTTAGGTCAAGATGTATGACGAGATAGGTCTAGAGGTGAGGGATGATTATTTTTGTATTTTTTTTATATTTTATGAAGGTAGTTAAAATCTCAGGTTTTGAAAGAGTGGGCGGAATTAGTTGCTAGTCAACTAACCCAAAACTAATTATAACTTGAAATAAATAAAATAAAAAGAAAAAGGTACAATTGGTGACTTCTTATGATAGAGAAAAGCGTGTTCACTTAGATTAAATTACTCCCTAGTTATCTCCTACTGATCTATCGAATTGTCACATCCTTGTTTTAGTTGAAGCGCTGTATTCCTTAATATTGGTCGTGGGGAGGTGCCGAAGTCCCCAACTCTATGAATCTTAGTCTCCCATAAAAACCTTAAAGTCTATTAAGTTTTCTAGGATCTACAAGCCACAATTCATGCAATAAATACAACGAGAAAAACCGATAGTGCACTCTACGGTTGTATTTCTAAGACGTTCAAGTTAGTTACATATAAGAGGTTAGCCAGTTTTCTTAGCCTAACGCGAAGCAATCAACTAAACAAGAGACAACAAATCAACATTCAACAACTAGGTTTCATTAGATCTAAGCAAACACAAATAAACTTAAGCTAGCATGTTAAAGAGAAGAAAAGATAAACAATTAATCAAACAACACATAGACATATTGAATGATTAAACGAATAACTTATCTTCAATGAAACATATGTTTTGGGGGTTGTAAAACCCTTACAAAAGCTGCCAAATTCATCCACAAAACCCAACTCCAAGATGTTACACGAATTATGAAAAACATACAAAAGTATATATAGGATTACAACTCTGACGGCGTCAGCTTATAGGGTCTGACGCTGTCTGCTCGCCGTGATTAGGGTTTCGTCTTGTGCAAGTCGCCATTATGACAGCGTCACCTTGTAACCTCTGACGCCGTCACGTTATGTCTGACGCCGTCCTTCATTAATGTGTTCGGGCCGTCTCATGTTGTCTTAACATGTGACTCTCATCTTCAATTAACTGACGTCGTCAGGTTGTAGGTCTTTAGAATTTGTCTGAGGCGTCTCTTGTTAAACTTGAACCAAAAATACAGCTTTAGCAACAAGTGACGGCGTCACGTTGTAGCACGTGACGCCGTCAGATCTCCATGTCTGACATATTTTCGCGACTTTGTCGTTTTCTTCACTTTTTCGTCCAAATACGTCCTAAAAGTGCCGATTTCCAGAATTTCCGTCCCAAGTACCTAAAATGCAAAAGGAAATGATTTGAGGCAATATTTGATCATATTAATACGATTTTGAGCTTAAATGACCCCTTAAAAAGGTACCAAATAAATCCTTATCAGTCACATTCGTGAGTTTTATCTATCATTTAGTATTCATATAGAAATATATTGCGTCAATACTCAAGGAACCATTATATAGTATCTCACGACATCTATAATCACTAAATTACCTAAGCACACTCAAGCAAATATTAATGTGGAGAAGATTTTACCAGTTTCCTCTCACATAATAGTAATGTATCAACGGACAAAAAAATATTTGGTACGGTTACTGAGCGTATAGGCCTATATATAGGGCCATCTCAGTGACAACTTCCTATACAATATCAAGAATGTTCTAATCAATCAATTGGTTAGACATTGTACTCCTATTATCTGAAGTCCTTTTAA